>LJIJ01001916.1:0-34118 GCA_001718145.1 Orchesella cincta
TGGCTTGCTTCATATTTTATAATGATCTTTGTCTTGTGAAGTATTATGATTAGGATGCGTCCCTGTGCATTTATGCAGACCAGAAATTATTGGGTACTTCTGTCACCCTGTTTACATTGTGCAGCACCCACACACGGCTTTCAAACACTTGGCATTTTTTAAACCAAATTTAAAATATAAAATCATACGTTTTCTGGTGTGAAAATGTTCAAGTGCTACTTGTCAATAAGCTACATAATGTGATAATAATATTGCTTTCATGGGTTTGCGGAAGCATGCTTTATTGAAGGAGAATAAGCATATGTCATGCGTAGTTCCCTGCTTTCAAGAGTATGGGAGCGTGACATTATTGAATTTCAATTGATGATCTCGTTTTAAATTTAATTTCATGTAGAGTAATAGGTCGTTCCTCTGTGGAAAAAATGGATGAGAGAGAGCGAACTTTTCTTGAAAAGTTCAGGAGGAATAAAATTAGTTTGTGTGTAACTTGAACGAAATTAATATTTATTTTCGAACTTTAAAGTCTGTAAAATAAATCAAACCAAACACTTTCATACTTAAAAACTAACAATGAGATTTCAATGCAACCAATTGTTTGCGTCAGTAAATGTGAATGAAATTATTATACAATACTTCATATTTGGCACAAAAACAATCGATCACGTTTATCACCTACATAACTTCATGAGAGTTGAGATGTCTCAAAACCTTTAGGCAGCGTTCCATTCTTTCCAGAGCTGAAATAAAGAAACTTCAAGTCAAAAGTCAGACTTTGTTATCTCCGCCTTTTAACAACACGTCAAGCAGTTTAGTATAATGAATGAAGCTTCTCAAACCACAACTTGAAGTTATATTTAAAATATTCTCATTATTTTTAATCCGCTTCCACCTGCTGTCGTCGCCAACGGATTCTTTCTCCCTTATTGCTTCTTTTTCTTCTTAATCGTTCCGCTCCTCTGCTTATCCATATTATCCGCATTCTTGCTTGTAAAATCAAAATTGGGTTGACTTTGGCCATAATCACCTCCTTTGTCTAGAGACAGGAGGAAGTTGCAGTTGCTCGTGGATGTCAGGTGAGAATCTATATAATGAGCGTTCATAGCCAGTTAAGTTTTAAGGATTGATTTTCAAGCCAAAACATGGGCTTCACATTGTTCCCAATGTTTGACTGCTGTTTGTAAAACCAAGACAAGTGTCAACAAGGTGGGAACATGATGACACGGTGGACAACGAAACAGTTAGTTGCGGACAGGTATATGTCCTCCATTTAATGAGAGAGCCTTTAATGATTTAACGACCTTGATGGACTTATGTCAATCATCCAGGTAGCAATAATTGTGAGGACTTGTCTTGAGGAAAACAAACGGGAAAATTTAGTAAGGCAAATGTTGACGATACATTAATTTATGCAACAAAATTCATAATTACAAAGTAGATAGGTCTATTTGATTGTTGGAACGATTTATAATGAACTTCTGATGAAATGTATGTTATAATTTGGTCAACAAATCGTTCCATGTTTTTTACAAACTCGCTATGACTAAGAAATGCAATATGGAGTCATATTATTTAATGTCATATGCAGTGCAAAGTTGATGATTTCCCATTGTTGAGCTCTAAAATGCATTTGAGCTCCTCTCTCCTTTTCGCTGCATGCTTTTTGTGCATTTGGTATTTCCAGGTCAGATTCATATTGATACGTACTTTAAAGGCAGGAGTATGGGTCCCTTTCCATTTATTCAGATCAGAAAAAGCGACATATTTACGAAGAGGGGAATAATATATGTAGGGAGTTTGGTTTGGTAATGGCTGTGCATTTCGGATTTGAATGTGATTCTGATATATTTCTTTAGGCAAAGGAGAAAATGAGATGACGAGAGCCTTGTAATTGGAGAAAGGTGAAGTTGGAATGGGCGATTACTTTTTTGCTGCTGGAAAGAAAGACCAAAAATATAATGAACACAAAGCCAAGCTTTTCGACAGTATAATATTGAGTAAATACTCCATTCTTCTTTGAGACCTAGACCAGTTCATCATCATCATATCAAGTCTTCTGATTCAGGTATTATTTCTGCTCAACTTTACTTTTGCCTTCCTGTCGGGCTACTTTTTTGTTTGGGGTCCTCATCCTCTCTTGCTTTCTGACTGACATGACAGGGCTCAAAAAGGGAACTATCCTTTTCTTCCTCGCATTGTCAAAACGGATAATCACTGGTTTTGTATTTCAGCCCAACAATGAGCTGGCCAAACCTCATACATTTCTGTGTTATGTTCTGTTTGCCTTTAAATGCTTTTTCAATTCATTCAAGCCGAGAGGCAGCCCTACCTATGTTAATAGCTGCTATAATGAAGTTTGGAGGAGTGATTTTTCCTGATACTTAAGGCAATCTTGAGTTTGAACAGGAGTAGCACAAAGATAAATGTACAACGCAACAGAATCCCTTAGAAGGGTGACCTTATAATATACACCTTCGTAATTTGGGTGAAAGAACAGGATCCTTTGCTTTGTTAACAAGAGGAGCCTTTTGGAAATTTGACAAATTGACTGATTTTGGCTTGATTGCTTCAGTGGAACAGTCATATTACGCAAACTAAAGTATAAATAATCTACATCCGTTTCAAATAATTCAGGTAGTGCACATTGTCGAATATGGGTTCATTGTGTGCCACAGGCCTATGTAATATTGAATTTGCCGAACATCGTAATTTAACTTCCAAAGACTGTTTCTGGTCCAAAATATTGTGAGGATTTTGATAGAGGAAACAGAAAAGCTTAAAAATGTTTTGATTTGGAGCTAGCGTTAGAATAATGCGCGAGGACCTTAAATTTTAGTCCCAATATTGATAAAAGTTTTCCTGTCAACATTGTCGGCAAAGGTACCGCTTCGCTCTGGCAGTACGAATAATCTACACCATTTTTTGCACAAAATGGCTATTTCACTTAAGCGGTACCTTTGCCGAGAACTTCAGAAATCGGACTTTGAGAACTCAAATACACTCAAACTGAAAATCAAAAATTAGCCTACGGCTGTGGGTATATTTCCCGTAATAACAATTGAACATTCGTAATTTTATGTAAATAAACCAAATTATACACAATTTTAGCCATTTTGAGGCAAATAGGGCCTGCCGTACATGAGCAGATATACTTTTTTGCACTCTTTACGTCCACTTTCTAAAGTTCTCGGCAAAGGTACCGCTTAAGTGAAATAGCCATTTTGTGCCAAAAATGGTGTAGATTATTCGTACGGCCAGAGCGAAGCGGTACCTTTTGCCGACAATGTTGACAGGAAAACTTTTATCAATATTGGACTAAAATTTAAGGTCTCGCGCATTATTCTACTCTAGCTCCAAACCAAAACATTTTTAAGGGCTTTTCTGTTTGATCTCGCGAGGTTTCTTTGTCGTTCCACGCCCGTTGTCTTTTTTTGTTTGCGCCGCTGCGTCACATTCGGTTTTGGTGCGCCCCCGTGATCGTTGTCCTGCTTCTTGCTCTTTGCCGTGCTGGCCGTCTGCTGCAGTTCCCTGCTGCTCTCTGCCGCTGCCGCGTCTCCTTCCGCCCTCGCTTTCTTCCCGCGATGCTCCCCGCGCGCTACCCCCCGCTGCGCCGCCGCCCTCTGCTCGTCCCTTCTCCTCCGGCATCTCCCCTGTGTCGCCGCTTCCCCGCCGCTTCCTGTCGCCTGCGGCGCCCGGCTCACCGCCGCCGTGCCTCTCCCTCCTTGGGGCTCTCTTCTCTCGGGTGCCCCGTCTCTCCGACTAGGCGACGCATCTACCCGTTCCCCTCCTTGCTCGATCTATCAAAATCTTCACAATATTTTGGACCCAGAAACAGTCTTTGGAAGTAAAATTACGATGTTCGGCAAATTCAATATTACATAGGCCTGTGGCACACAATGGACCCATATTCGACAATGTGTAGTGATAAAAATATGAAATGCTGGTGAAATGCTGCTCAATAATTTTAAATATTTTTTAGTGAGATGAGTCAAAAAGTTCTCACGATTTTTATGAATTTCTTTGCTACAAACGTCCCACGCTACAAATGAATTGACATTGTGTTGGAATTCATTTGAATTGATTCAGAAAAAGAAATAATTATTATTTATGTGCAAAATTAGAAATCAAGCTATATGCTGCGGATTAATCTGTAAATTTACAACCTGCTACATCCTCATTCTCATGTTCTCATCGAAATCGACACAGATAGAATCTATGCATACGATACGTATATGTGCAATATGGATGATTGGGTCGGAAATAGCGATAGATGCGTGTGTGCATGGGAATCCTCTTCTGTTCCTGTATTTCCGCGTCATCCTGCTCTTGCTCTCATCTCGTCCCCTGAATAAGGATGATCTGCTGATGATATTCCCTTGACACGGTATAAATGGCAATTTCCCATATATCTCGTACATCTACATCAACCCTTTCCTTCTCTCTGCGGTATCACTAGCAATCAGCTGAATACGCATAGCACCTTCACCCTTCTGCGAACGCAAACTCATATGTTTTTGCCTTAAATGCCAAAAGACACGTCTGTATTTCATCCCAATCATCACTACTTTCGATTAGACTACGTGTCCCCTGTGACGTTCTAGCGTCAAATCAACCACTTAATGGTTTTAGGGATTTCATGGGAACCTTTTTATGGCTTTCTCCAGGCAAGAACTTTTCCACTGTGGTAATGATAAAATGTTACATCCATTATAATTCTCAAGTACTCAAAACAAGCATGGAAATGCCATAAGGGCACAATTACTTTCAAACTTATTAAAATTCACTTTCCAAAGTGCTTTTGGCAACAAGGAAACTATGATAAAAAATGCATCCCCACAACAAAGGCTCAATTTTGCTTCTAACGCTGAATCAATAAAACCTCAACAATCAAATTGGGATTTAAGAAGGTTCCTTCATAATGGTTTGGTTTTACGTTTTACAGTTGAATATATGTCACGATGATGATGATTTAAAAAAGAAACTCTCAACAACTCCAGCTTTTTTTAGAAAGCAGGACTTTTTGTTGAAAGACGAAACATATATACTGTCATATCAACCTGCTGACGCAGGTTGATGCAATTTGGAAACCCTTGGTTCCAAATGGGCAGTCAGTTGAAGACTGATATGGAATCACAAAGGATGTCTTTAGCTTAAAAATGCAAGGACGCCGAAACGGTTGATTTCTCGGCTTGGGTCAAAGGAACAATTATTTACTAATTGATGTTTTCTACCATATCCAGTATCAAGATTACTGAGATGTTTTGCTTAAAGGCATCATATTTAACTAAAAGTCGTTTCCAAGCAGACCCTATGGGGTTTGAGCCACCATGGGTGGAGATTGGGGGAATAAATTTTTCATATGAGACGAATTGATGCTCTACAGTATATTCGTCAACAAATACATGCAACACTCTTCATGTAGCTTTACCCATCTTTTCAATAATTAAGCACGTGTGTCAAAACCACCAATGCTATACAGTACACTGTGTACACATGTCCACGCTGCAGGACTGTCTTATTTTTTTGAAACACCAAAGTTATTCGTGCAAAAAACGACTTTCTTTGCATAATCAATCGTGGCACTTTAATTGTAGTATGCATATTTAAAGATAACAGTAGTAGCCATGAAAAAAGACCCAAACTAGTAAATCGCAAAAAGGTTGCTTTCGTTGAAATACGAAACGGCCGCATGACAAAGAACTAAATAAATGCTTTCTATATTAGAGTTTGCATTTGGTTGACTCCTGTTTTCGTCGGCCGCAGAAAATGTAACACTAACTAAGTATTATCTATACTACTATTATCAATTTAAAAACAGTAATACTGATATTATATTTACATAAATATAAGTAGAGTTCGAGCCATAACTGAATTAAGCCTTCCAAAAGTTAAATCATGATACATACAAGCCCTTTCATTCTGTATCATATAAACTCTGACCTGTGCTTGGTTTCATGTACTCAAATGAATTCGAAATGGCAAAATACAAAGTGGCAAAATGAAAATATAACAATCATACAGTTTATTACATTTTATAATAAAAACCAAAAGCCACCCAATACAACACAACCCAATAATATAGAATTGATGACAATTGCTGGGACAATCCAATAAATTGTAATTAGCATGAACCCAATAAACAATTATGATCCACGTCATTTTCTGCGGCCGACGAAACAGGAGTCAACCAAATGCAAACTCTAAAATAGAAAGCATTTATTTAGTTCTTTGTCATGCAGCCGTTTCGTATTTCAACGAAAGCAACCTTTTTGCGATTTACTAGTTCTCGATGAATATGCATGTGGTGCGAGTATACATGAGAGTAATGGAGTTGCACCCATCCTTTTGCTAAGTTGTACACAAAATTCTCATCATATGCCCCACTGAAATGGGACGTGGGTCTAGAAAATAAAGAGAGGTTGAAGTGTATTTGGTTACACTTGAGCAAAATATGAGAGGTATACAATACACTGGAGAAGTGATGATTACTTTCGATGAGGAATGAAGTCGGTATAGCAGGACGAAATATGGGACTCACTTCGTGGCTTCGACTGGTTGACTGCTGGTGTACAATGTCATTTTACTGATGCGCAATGCCTACATTACAAACCAGATAGGGGAGAGAAACACCTATCTCAATATATTTTTCTTTTGTCACTCATACAAAATATGTGGGCTTGAGCCTTCAGCAAAATTTATCCTTGACTAGTTTCAACAAAATGTTTTGTGTAACTAGTTCTTTTTTTGAGTTTAGCTTGCTGGAGGCATGGCGTATTGTTTGTAAAGTATTATCAATTGTGGAATACAGAATGGAATGAGCAATACGCAAGGGATTATCATGTCATCATCATCAACTGCAACATGCTTTGCGTAAAAAGTGAACTAAAGACGGCATAATAAAACAAGATCTATAACCAATGCCTTTGGTATTTAATTCTGAAATTACAAATATGTGTAAGTAGTTAAGCAGTCAGTTCTAGCAATCTGAAATTATTTTTTAACTAACCAACAACATAAAATACTTAAAGAAAAACTTACCTAAAGTTTTTATTTTTTTTATGATTAAGTAACAAAATCATAGTGAGTCTTAACTTAAACATTTCTTGCACCACAACGTATAGTTTTTATGCAAAACACAAAAAGCCGAATATGACAATTTGACCGACTAAATTTTTTTAAGAAACCCGAATATTTTTTCCTCGTCAGATTTTTAGCGTAAAGTAAACCAAGCACATAAGTGCACCTGGACTCTGGATGGTTTGGTTTCTGGCTGATGATGTCGGACTTTTTGCTTTTGTTAATCTCCTTCGCCCTTCCATTCCTTCGTCCACAACCTTGATAAATCTCCATTGAATTCCAGCCAAGCAAAATGCTTTAGTACGATTACCATTGAAAATTGCGATAGATCCCAGAGAGATCATGAGGCAAAATGATGATAATATGGAGAAGATAAGCATCACTGATGGGATGCAGTCACTCAGTCAGTCGTGTAGTCAACAACTCAGCTTACTGATTGCAGCACATAATGTTTTGACCTGAGGAAAAACACAAAGAGGAGGATTTCATTGCAACTGCTGTAAAGAAACGATGAAAAATATAGTACCAACCAAGCCAGCAGTTCATATTCCTGAATAAAACTCATTTCACGTCATTTAGTCCGGTCTACTGAACTATTTCAAGGGATTTCAATAACAAACAGAATGAAAGATGAAATGCAGACCATTTAGCATTTTGTGCACGGACAGCATTCCATACCCATCCAGATATCACAACACTACACAACAACAACAAAAAGGGATCAGAGCAAAAGCCGAAACGTAAAGTTTTTCCAGGTCTATGAACATCAATGTATGCTGCATGTTGATGTTAGACAGCTTTTCTATGAAGCACCCAAGCCATGACCAAAATAATATGTGAATGGTGACTGTTGTAACGTCAACACATCAACAAGATGAGTAATTTCCCTGATTTTGTACCTGAAACTCATCACAGCTAATAATACTAGAATAGATGCAGAAATATACCGTATTTTTAAGTCAGTTCCGCTAGCATCATGATAAGTAAACCTCACTTTCGTTCGGGTTGACTAGTCCTCAATGCGTAAGAGCAGGAGGATTTTAGTTTTCATGAATGATTAAAGCAACTTGATCTCCGGTTTTGTGAAAACAACAGGAAATCCAAGTCACTTTTGATTTAGATGATGGGTGCTCAGTCTGGTGGAGAAAGGTCAGTTTTAAAATTACCCGTAAATCTGCAGTATAATGCGCTGAGGAAATATAATGTTTGCTTTATTTGCTGCCTTAAATCTGCGGTAGTTTTTGCTGAAGTATCTATTTAGAATAAATTTAGCTACAGTTCTGAGAAAGGTAACAAGTGACGTGTAGCAAGACCACAATGAGCTCCACAAGTTAAACCTTTCCTAAAAATGAATGAGTCCCACTCCAAGTTAAAATGAGACATTAAAAAGTAACAAGATTGGAGACACTTGTAAACCTGAATAAATTAAGGAATGATTAAAGCCAATAACGAGGTATTTGACACAAAGGCTCATTACAAAAGTATCCAATCAACCTCAACTCAGCATAATAATACACATTTGAACACAGTTTTATGCACAGCAGGAGCTGGAAAACGTTCACACGCTAAACCACGAGGTAAACAAAAGGTACACAAAAATATGCAGTGCTTCTGGTGGAGAACCCCTTTTTAACAAATTTCACAGACTGTTACCTTCTTCTTTCTTGATGGGTTGCATAAACAACAGAGGACATATTTTACAAGCTAAAAAGCCACTTGAAGTTGAAAATCTTCTGATAATGATGCGATTTTATTGTGGAATATGAGACGACAAAACAAAGGCATAATGCGATTAAGCAGTGCACTTGGTAGTTGCTTTTTGAAAACGTTTGTGACAAACTTTTTTTCGGGTTTCGCAGGAAGGAAATAAGTAAATAAGGATTTTTTGTCACAATAAACGACATCCAGAAAATCAAGTGATTGGGTAATCTAATGCAAAGTAATTTTGTTATGAACGGTATAAAAAGTTTAAAGGCAAATTATCGAGGAAAAATTAACACTACAGTTTTTTGTCATTAGACGGCAATATAATTTATATCCTGTTGGTAGTAATAATTTATATAGATAGGTAAGAGTATGTTATCTCACATAAAGTGAAACTTAGATGATTGCGATTGCTAAACAATCTTATCTACTTCTTTTGATTTAAGTCTTATAGGTAGAGTAAACCAATATCATGTACAAGCAAGCTTTTATCCTTATTTGTACAAATGAATTAAAAATAAAAACTTGAACATTCCAAAGAAGCCATACAAATAGGAATGGCTTTGGAGAAACCTTGTTTCGAATTCTGATTGTATTATGAACCACTTGTAACCCTGTTGCCATTGTAGCGATACAAATGCCAATATTTTAAAAATAAAATAATTAACTTTTTGAGAAGCTTTTCTTTCAATAATTATAGAGATCTACTTAGAAAGGTGACTGTGGCCGATAAACGTACAACTTTTACGAAAAATTCTCGCACCCAAGCTTGCCTTTAAAAGCTACTCGGACTTTATCAAGCTATTATATACTAACCAAATCCCGAACCACAAGGTCCAAATGGCGTCAGATGAAGATCCAAGATCTCCGCTAGACATTTTCCCTATTGAGGTGCGTTACTTACTTGCTCACCAAGTTAATACGAGGAGACCTCTTTCTACTCATTAAAAACTTAACTAGAACAGCTCCATTTTCCGTTTTTGCAGGTTTGGGAAAAGATCTTCACTTACCTCAAAGGCCGGGATCTGTTTTCCTGTAACAGAACTGACGAATCCTGGAGATACGAGCTGGAAAAGCAAAGGAATGAGTTCCTAATGTCGGAGGTAAATGATTTGAAACAGTTTATATAAACCATTCTCTCTTTTGTCAAATATTGCTTTAAAATGCTCTCAATTTTTGTCTGGTAGGTCTTCCCCCTGATAAGCCATACACTAAGCCGTCAAGATGTACTCAACTCTCGCCTAGTCTGCAGCTCTTGGAAAGACTCTGTTGAAGATCATCTTCAAAATCATCCTTCCCAATTCAACGTTGTCCGTTCTTTCTACCTTGTTGACGAGGTTGTCAATCCCAGACTTCTTCATTCTCCGAACGACTTAATCCCACGGAATTTGAACTTCAGTTGGCAGTCTTGGCGGCATGAAAATCTTCTGTCAAATGTTCCCGAAGGCTGCACCAATCCTTTTCTTAATCGTGACATTTCGTATTCCGAAATGGGGTGTTATTTTGAAAATGAGAGACGAGCAGTCTTTACTCAGATTTTGGAAAGATTCGGGAGCCAAATTTGGCATTGCCAATCGGCAATGAGAATTCTAGAGGAAGGTTCTTCCACGAATGCCAACACCCTTTATCAACTTACTCGCTCTTTTCTGCTGCTTATGCCGAACTTAAAATCATTGGATCTTCATTTTGAGGTGTCTGGTGGAAGCCGAATTGACAAATCAGAGTATCTAATGACGCCAGAGAAAGAGGAGCTAATCAGAAGCCGGCCTCTGCCACCCCTGAATGATTTAATCACATTGAAACTTCGTGGGCTTATCAACCCATTGGAATCTGCCGTCTGGCAGCATTATGGACATGTTCAGAAGATGCGTTTAGAAAAGGAGAAATTGTATTCTCCACTGTTTCAGGATTCCCTTGAAAACGTTCACATGGATCGGCTGGAGGAGCTGCACGTTGGTCCTGGAACCCTCGAGGACTTTAGGAGGTTGAGAAACATGTCAGTGAATTCCCCCTGGCCACTCAGAACACTTTCGCTTGATTTTTCTATAATAACCGAGGACGGTTTTGAGCTGGTATTTCGGACCATTTCTCACTTTGGAGCTACACTCCGTCACTTGGGAATGCGTTTGGATAGTCGATTTCCAACGTCATTAGAAAGTTTGGATCTGCCTCATTTGGAAACTTTAAAATTGAGAAAGCGAAGCTGTTCCGATAAAGGATTCATCAGCTCGTTGGGCTTTCTTCAACCATGTGCTTCGCTTAAAATATTGGAATTGTCGAGTATCTGCCAGTACAGCTTGGACTCGCTTGCTCCGCTTCTGTTGTGTCCACTGAGAACTCTGAGGCTAGAATTGGATGTAGATAAGGACTTGTGGATGGCACTGGCAACCGTCTCTCAACTTGGAGCTACTCTGCGACATTTGGAACTGAATGGGCAATACTTTACTGAGTTATCCTCCACCAATCGTAGGACACACAGTTATCCATCAATTGACCGACTAACGGCTCAAACCTTGGCACTTCCAAGGCTGGAAACGCTCAACATCAGATGTGTGAGGTTGGTTGTGGACTCACTGGATTTTATTCAAGAATGCACTTCACTCAGGAAGCTTGTTCTCAAAGCACTGCATACGGATCAGATTCGGGGAAGTGAATGTAATAAAGTGATTCAGTTTCGGGGATACTTTGCCAGGATGAATGAGTCAAATATTTGGATTTCGCTACCAGATTTGGAAATGTTTGAGCTGAACATGAGGGCAAACGCCCCGGACTACAAGCACCATGAACCTGTCCCGGATGGCTTCGTTCAAGACTGTGGGGTACATCACATCTATACAAGAAATGGATACTCGGATGTTCTACCTCCACGTGATCCTTTTTATTAAAGGTCTAACATTTTATAAACCTCTTTCGACTTTTCAGCAAAGTAATTTAGATTCATAGTCAAATAGTACGTGATAAATAAATATGGCTGTTTTAAATTATCATCTTGTGTGTTGTTTTACATATTTTGCATTTAGAAGTAGTTCCAAATATTTATTTTCCAGACAAAATATTGTATACCATCAGAAATATCAGTTCCTAATGGTCTGAACATTACCACACTACTAATATTTGACTTTTCAATCTCAAGCTTTCCCCCACACAAGCTTTCTCTGGTTCTGGATGAATATCGCTTTGTTGGCACATTTATTATGTATTTATTATTATATTTATTTTGTATTCAAAATACATCCGGAGAAGTTAACTTCGTGTATAATATTGATGTAATATTGTATAATAAATAATTTAACTGGTAAGCCATCATCGGCATTGGGACATTTTGATAAGTGAAAGTTTTCCTCCGAGTCCAGTTGATGACTTGTTTTAGTTTTGTTTCTAATTTTTTTAGCTAGTTATACAGTTTGCATCTTTTGTATTGAAACAATTTTTTTACACCAGAAAATATATTTTTAACGTTAACCTCACAAAACGTTTATTTTCATTATGCTCCATTTTTATTGTTTTTGATTCCTTACTACATTTTTCGCTTGAATGGATGTAAAGTAGGTAGAAATCTTAATCTTGTAATTCATCACAAGTCTTGTACTTGTGATTAGTTAGCTCTATTTGTTGTTCGTAATTCTAAGGTTGTAAAAGACAACTTCAAATGAAATTAAAATTTAACGCTCTCTTTCGAAAGCTACGCTACAAGAATTTTAACAGTTTTTATTAATTCTCGTATTTGGATAGAAACTAGACATGGTAATTTTAAAAATTCAGGATCTTACCTTTTCTAGAAATTTGGGACAAAAACAAGTCAATGAGCATTGAACCCTTAATAACCTACGTAGAGTCCTTGTGTGATTACGTAACTGTAGAACTTTTGGTGAATAATATTTATCTTCAGTATACGAAGACTACAGAATAGGAACTTGACACCGCTCTCGGCTGACAACGCTTGAAAACCGACTGCCTTCACTATGACCAGAATTATTTAGGAGCATTGGCGAATCGTATGATTGCGGAAGCGCGTGGTCTGATTAAAATTTCATGCTAAATTGTATGTATGGTCTACATTTGAATCAATTATTGGTCCTGGAATGGTGTAAAAACAGCAATTTTCCGAATGACACGTGGTATGTGGTTTGATAAACTTATACATACACAAAAACATTTGAAGCAATATATATAGCCTATTGCTCGTGCCAAACCATTTACACTTTATGCCTTGCACTGAAAACAACTTGATTTATCAATCGTAATTCCAAATCTTTTAGCTATTCCGAATTTTTTCTCATCGCCCCAAATTTTTACATCTCTTTAAAATGCTAACCCAAAATAAGAAACTTTTCATCAGAATTATGAAGATGTGTAGCTTATCACAAGCTGTGAAATTCCAGTGGAATCCACGCTCTCAAACTCTGAAACCAGTTGGTAGAAAGAAGCAAAGTTTTTCCACCATCATTTGCAAACTCCACACGATATTGACGTGCATTTTAATTTTGCAAACAATTATCAACAAGGACCGCATAATTCGTGAAGCCACACCCAGCTCAAAAATTATTGTAGCCATCTGTTTTTCCGTGATGATAACCATGAACTGCCATTTGAATCCGTGCAATCGTAACTCATTCGACCTTCTTTTGTGTATCAATGGATCTTTGGAGTTTAGCCGGAAATACCAAGCAGGTAATTTTCTATTTAAAAACTGAATACAATTTATATAAAATAGTTTTTATAAATTTTATCCCCAGACATACCGAAACGTCGGAAGTCGCTAATTGAATTTCTCAACTTGGCTTTCGCCCAGCTAAGCATTTATTCTGCAGCATTTTTCCAATTATTCTCGTATACGGTCTTCACTGGACAAAACCTTGTAAACCTTCTTTGATCGGATATTGGCTACTGGAAGAGTGTGACTTGAATTCACAAACAGATTCTGGGGCGAAGTTAGAAAAAGCTTACGGAATGTTGATACATAACTTTATTGTAAAATTTTTGGTTGTTCTTGTTAACTACGTCCAATGGTTTGTATGTACAAACGTAACTGCCGGAGTTGTTGGAGGAATTCAGGTCTTGGTTATGATGAGTTTAATCCCATATTTGGAAATTTTTCAATGGCGTGTCAAATGGCTCACGGATGACTACCAAAATGCAAAACTATACAGGAATATTCAAGTGATTTCTCTTTTACTGAACGGAAGTCTTAGCAGTGCACTTCTAGCCGTGATAACAAATGGCATTCTCATGTTGGCCATGAGTTTGGTTGCTGTTGTAAAGCTGGAGTGGAACTGGGATAATTCTGCGGCATTAGGAGCTGCTGGGATACTTCTTGGAAACACAATGGCAACACTTGTGGTTTTGTTGGGTGGATTGGTAGGTGTGTACTCGAAGTCAGAAGAGGTTCTCCGGGATTTGAAAAGAGTGGTGCTTCGGAGCTCGGAAAAAATGTGGCTCCAACGATTTTTCAAGAGTTGCTGGTTTATTAAAGTTAAATTCGGGCAAAACTTTCTGGAGGCGCTGACACCCCTTACTTGTGTTTCCTTTGCAATTGATTTATCCCTACAAATGGTTCTCGTTATGGGATAAATTCAATGTAAATATATGTATTTAGAGTTCATTGGTTTATTGTTCCTTTTTTTTAATAACAGTTTGAATAAAGTATGAATTTGAACAGTATGGTAATAAAACAATCCCATATTCTCATCAATTATTACTTATCCTTCTTAAATATAACTTACTCTTTTTTTGTATACACTATTCTATACTGTGTAATAAGCGCTACAGTACTGTAATAGTTCTACAAAAAATATGTGCTTTAGTTTACCAATAATAAGCTTACAGTTTGATCAATCGCAAATTCTTCACAAGTTAGAGGCGTACTCTTCTCAAAAAATTACTTCCTCCCAAGTAAATTCTCAATACTGGGCAAGATCGGTGAAACTTCCGAAACCACTTGTTTCTGTTCAATCGAATCGTGCTTTCCAATTCCAAATTGACCCTTTTAGACACCTCATACACATCTGCCAGTACCCCAAACAACACGACTATTGCACACGCGGCGAGAATCGTGCACCAAAAGTACACCAAGTTGAGCCCTACCTGAAAATTTCATCGTTCATGTTCCTTTGGAGTACAACAGTTATCGTATTGTTCATGCACACCACTTGCATTACGATTGCAACAATTATGCCAATAGACAGGATGGCTTTCGAATATATTTCCCGATAATTTGCCAAAATAACTTGCAATTCCGGAACGCCAAAGTTTGCTTGCAAAAAGCTGTTTGTTAGTATTTCCAGCTTGTGATCGGACATCCCTAAAAAACACAGAAAAAAATTTCATATATTTATTTTCACGTTAATTTTAGTATAATTCTACTTTAAATTCAAACTGCTAGCTGTGCACTGTTTACCTTCCATACTGCGCGATAAATGATCGAAAACAATGACCCTTTAGGATAATACTGTGATGACAGGAAACGGCATTCCTGTCATGAGTAAATTACAGTTTATGTATGACAACACAACCATTCCCAGCTTTGTACTAATTTCTGTCCAACTCCACGTCGGAGACAGAGCCTGTCCCAGTTTCCCAGGTTCACATTGGGGACATCCAATATCCGAGGTAAACTGGGAAACATGGATTTCGAATCATGTCCAGGTGATACAAAGTCGGCATCAAAATTCCTGTCGCGGAGAATAGTACAAGCATGCAAGAAGAAGTTTTGAGGCCATTTGCATCCAGACAACCATGTCGTTGCTCCTCATATTCAATCAAACTATTAAAAAGTTTTGCAATTGGTTGCGCATGATGTAAAAATGTGTAGCCAATGCTCCAAATTCAGAACATAGGACACGATAAACATTACGTTGTGTGTGACTACAAGCATTGTGGCAGTTTCCCATGCTTTAATGACTTGAATCATCACCAAACATTTGTAGAAGAGGGCTGCGTAGAGACGACATGGTAAAATCTTTGCTGTGCTTTTCACTTCCAAGCGATTCTTTTCTAAGTTCCATGTATGCTGCATCCCACCGAAGTAGTCACAAATCCGCATACTAACTTGTAGATATTTGAGTAGGTTCTCAGAGAGTACCATGTCTTATTTCAGTAAACTTGAGTTCTTAGTTAATGTTGAAAGCAGAAAAATTAAACAATTCCCGTTTGTGTGGAACACTTAGCAATTTAAGAAAAGCTATGTGGTATTATCAGTCGGATTTAGTTTGGTAGAGAGTACAATTAAAATAGAAGGATGGAATGGAAGTCTTTATACTGAAGCAAAGTAATGGTGTATAAACCCTGATAAATTATAATTCAAATATCATATTGAAGTATTTATGAATCGATTACGCCAACAGTCTGGAAGATTCCTGAATTATTAGGTGTTTTGGCAGATTCTATATCATATTTAGCGCGTGCCACAAAATATTCGACTTTTTAAGACTGAAATCCATTTACTTTGCACATTGCAGTGCAAATATCAAACCAGCAGCTCGCACTGTCATGCGCATGTCAATATGTGATTACAAATAATATGCAAAAGCTTGATACTTGTACAGCTTGGATTTAATGAGACATTTATGAAGTCTGGATTCCGTCCTAATGTCGAGAAAATCAAACAGCTACGTAAAGAGCAGAAAAACATTTGCGTTACGATTATGTGACACTCGTAATATTAAAGCCAATTTATTTATTCAGTTCAAAGACGCTGAGCTGCTTTACCAAAATTATATAAAATTAATGATCCCGCCATAAACTCATTACGGAGGCTTTTCCATTATATTGCTAATAAAATTGCACATTAATTTTTGACATATTAATTTACGTCTGTAGTAGCTACTAGTCATGTTTTTGGTTGAACGAGGTGGTTTGTTAATTAGGTTTTAAAATTAATTTTAATCTATGTAAATCCCATACCATCCGAATGCTCGTCAACCGAGCATGAAACAATCCGCAATGAGCCTTGTTAATTTTCCTCAAATCTACTACTGAATACATATTATTATTTTTATTTTACCGTTTATATTTCCAATCACAATTTTGGCATCCTGTCCCAACTCGAGCAACTTAACGATACTTTTTGTTATGTTTTGTTTGTAATCTGCACAGTAAATTTTTTAATTAGTATGTGAGATTAAGGCACTTAGGTAAAATGAAAGAAGAAGGATAATAGGCCAACAAATTGGTGCCAGCAGTTCTAATTCCATATTTAAATTTCTTTTAGGAGTAATGAATTTTTAGTGATACATATGCCATTGATTATGGTACATGAAAATTATTGAAGAAAGATGAAGAACGTAGAGCATCCATGAATGAAGATGAATGGAGAGACCCTTTAAAAACCAAATGAAGTGAAGATGAATGGAGAGACCCTTTTAAAACCAAATGCAAGTGAAGATGAATGAAGAATTTCATTTGCTTGTATCTCTGCTTTGTTACAGGGCAAAGTGGTACCTTTGCTCAAAATATTGACAGAAATTTTAAATCAAAATCGGGCAGCTAAGCATTGAAGGTCCTCTTGTATTGTTCTAAACCTATCTCAAAACCAAAACCTTTTTAAGCTTTTCTGTTTGCTGCATCAAAATTCACACAAGGTCAGCACAATCCTTGGAAGTTAAATTAGGACATTCGGCAATTTCATCATTGGATAGGCCTGCAGCGCAAACCGAATCCATATTCGACTATTTATTTGAGGAGGTTGTGTTTTCAATTTGTTTAGTTCTATCATTTGAAGGACGAATGGACCATGGACGAACATGTGAAAAATCACAGGTTTTCCTTTTTCCCTGTTTCAATCTTTTCCTACAAACGTCTCACCTTCCTAGTAGGAAGTTCCTACTAATAAAAATCTGCGTTAAATTCACATTAATCAAAAAAAATGCTAGTGGAGAATACCCATTCTAAATCGGAGCTGAACTGTTAAATTTCTTTGAAAAATATTTCCTCATGAATTTCGGAATTAATCATTTTATGAGCATAATAAAGAATAATGAAATTCAGTCGAAAGAGATCTGACTCATACGTTGTGTCGAAACTCTGGACATAAGTGCATAGTTCCCACACCACACGTCCCACCATAAGATATTCGCTATCTGTCTGCTTGCAATAGTAGTATTATCATTATGTGACTCAATTCCGTAATATCTTATAAATCAATCCGAAGATGATTAATTATATTTCAATAGCTTAGATACTTATAATGGTCTGTTCATCGTGAAACCCTAAAGACCATAGTGGTGGAGAGACGAAAGGTCAATTCTCACAATTATTGAAAATGCAGACCAATATGACAGCATAATATGCTAAAAGTATGAAAATGCGAATTAGAGGTTGCGTTTTATATTTGTAAGAAATTCAAATGTTAAATAAATCCCATACTCTTCATAATACTTTACCAGCTCAGATTCAGAGATTGGTGTAGTCACGTGTTCAAATAATCAGTCTGTATTCCCAACTTGCAGCTACAATCATTGGAAAACTATTTTTGCCCTTAGTGCTCCATATTTTATTGATAACTTACCTACATAAACTTATAAATATGAAGTTGGAAACGGGATCAAAAATTTGCATAATTGGAGCAGGGTACTGTAAATTAAACAACTTTAAACCAAAGCTTTTGTTGGAAATTACATTCAGGTTTAATCTTTATATTTTCCTGTAGTTTGGCGGGTTTGTGCGCTGGGCTGAAACTGAAGAAAACAGGGAACCTCACCAACTTCACGATTTTTGAAAGTAATGTTGAAGTTGGGGGAACGTGGCTTGTGAATCAATATCCTGGCTGTGCATGTGATGTTCCAAGCCACTTGTACAGCTTTTCATTTGCTCCTAAAGCAGGTACGAAAAAACTTAAGTTTGATAAGATTATCGCATTTTTGAAAAATATGTGAAACTAAGCTGGTTTTTTAGACTGGTCAAAGGTTTACTCGTCGCAGCCAGAAATCTTCGAATATATCAAAACAGTCACTCAAGACAATGAGCTGTATTCCCATATCCGTTTTCAAACTCGGGTGGAATCACTTCAGTGGGATTCACAGTCTTTGAAATGGACTGCAGTCATACATGACATTCGAACAAGCACAAGTGAAAGCTTGGATTTTGACTTTGTTATTAGTGGTTCAGGCACGCTTCGCATTCCAGCCTACCCTGACAAGTTTAAGAACTTTACAGGAGACCTGCTCCATTCCGCGGAGTGGAAATCCAATGTAGAACTCAATAGGAAACGGGTTGGGGTCGTCGGTACTGGAGCAAGTGGTATACAAATTGTGCCAGCAATTGCGGACCATGTAAAGAATCTATTAGTGTTCCAAAGGCGAGCTCCATACATTCTGCCTAAGATTCAGTTTGAATACCCAGATGTATGTAAGTGGACCCTGGCCAAAATTCCTCTGTTGAGATGGGCTCTCCGAGCAATTATATTTTGGCTTTTGGATTTCCTCATTGTTGGCTTCCAATATAATACTATCGGGGCTAAAATGTTAAAGACAGTAAGTGCTGTTCAGAGGAGATTCCAAATCCCAGATGAAGGATTGAGACAGAAAATGACTCCAAATTATGAGTTTGGCTGCAAAAGGGCACTACCCTCTAATGAGTACTATCCTGCTATTCAGAAAGCTAATGTAGAAGTCATTTCAAGTAAAATTGTGGAGGTCAAGGACAGAACAATTGTTACTAATGATGGATTAAGAACGGATCTAGATGTGGGTTATTTTTGTAATTTTTACATTTATGAAACTAAAATTATCATAGTTTTGCATTTAAGTTTTTGGTTATTGGCCCCTTTATAGGTACTGATTCTGGCCACTGGTTTCGAAGCACAGAATTGGTTTGCTCCGATGACCGTCATTGGAAAACATTCCGAGGACATTCTTCACACCTGGAAAACGGAAGGGCCAAAAACGTATTTGGGAACGGTTTGCAGCTCACTTCCCAATTTTTTCTTACTCGTGGGACCTCATACTGTAGGTTCCTTCTGCCCTTTCCATTTCCCATATTATATTTATAGGGCATATTTATGCAAGTTATGTACATCTGTATTAAAATTTTAACAGTTCCCCACTCACAACTCCATCGTTTTTGTTTTGGAATGCCAAATCAATTGGGTTTTGCGGCTACTTCAGGAAATGAAGATGCGAGGAGTTCATTCATTCAACGTGAAGGTCACAGCAGAAGCCGACTTCATGCAGTTTTACGAAGCTGGACTATCCAAGACAGTTTGGGGAAATGAGGACTGTGGCTCTTGGTATTCCAATTCAAACGGGAAAATAACAACCTTGTGGCCTTTCAGCCTCACAAAATTTTGGAGACATTTGAGAGGCCTAAATACACATGCATTTAATTTTGAATGAAAAATGTGTACAAAATAACCCTCTAGCGTTTACCATCACATTTATTCAAATTCCTATGAAACGACTTTGGCTTTCATTTCGGAACAAATGGGCATCAGAGACTGCAATTTGTAAATAAAATGCAAGTTTCTGCATTGGCTTTCCACAACAAAATCTGTTGATAACTCGTTTACCTTATTGTTTTAATTCTTTCATTATTATAACATCACCGTTCAATTTTAGAGATATAAATAAAACGATGGAATTAGAAAAAAACATAATGCATGCGTATTTTTTATTGCAACCCACGCACACTCCATTAATTTTAGTAAACCAGTAAATTATATTAGTCAAGTGAGAAATCATTCATAATTGTGCAACGTAAGTTTCAACTTTCCAGACATTTCGAAAAAGTGTTACGGATTTATTATTACTTTGAATTTTAAATTTAAAAATTGACATATTCCTGCATTTTGACAAACTTTTCCTGGTTCTCATGTTTAATTATTATTATTTATCCGTTCTGCTTTAACATGGTTATTTCGAAACTAGTATCAATTCAAAGCTACGGCAGTGCTGATTATTAACCTGAAAGCTCCAATTACGAGGCAGGTTTTATTTTTATTTTTAAGAACGCATTAGTATCCATTGTACACCATTGTGTTTTTTTAGACTAGACATTCAGTGTAAGTTGTAAATTGAAGGGTTTAGTAACAATAAAGTCCAGTCAGTCCAATGTCAGGCCCTGTGGTTACTTTCATGTCTAATCTTGCTATCTAGCCAGAAAATGTTGCACTTGAGAAAGGGCTTATAAAACTATAAGTAATTCGAGTAACTAAAGTATACGGCAAATTACCTCAGCATTGTAATCAAAAAACCAAAATTTCAATTAGTTTATGAAATTGAAAACAGCAACAGGATGTATTTTAATTTAAAAATCCTAATCTATCTGTGTGTTGTAAAAACAGGCCAGATGGAAATGAGTTTTCAGAACCAATACACGAGAATTGGTAACCCAGTTGTTCCAGCCTTTCCAGTGTCAGTCCACTGTCAGCCTGTAGTAATAAGATCCATCAGGAACGCCACGGAATATAATCTCTTGTGAAAATGTTTAAAGTACGAAACTGTATTCTTAACTTTAAATTTTGACATTTTAATGGCTGCGTCAATGAATTTGGTTGGGTGTTTGGTTCTGCTTTTAACAAATAGTTACGCCCTGTTACCTCGTATTTCGGAAACCTCATTGGATTACAGGTTACCTCCCATCTCTGTTCCTGCAGAAAGCCAATGTTCCATTACCCTACTGTTTCAGAAAAGCGAGTACATTTCAAGCATATTATACCAAACATTTGACTTCAAAAATCCATTCCGACAATCGCATCAGGAGCTAGCTTACAACCGTCTCTTGTTGTATGACAACGTCGAGAAATATAACTTTCGATTAAATGGTAGTTTTTGGGACAAGGATCCTATTTCAATTTTCAAAGGAAAATGGAGATTTCAGATAAAATATGCGAAGAAATGCGACTTGTTTTTCCTTGCCACCCCAACGTTCATAAGTGCGCTTCGGTTAGTTGATCGGTCTGGATTTGGAAATGATAATCTGGTTGTTTTTTACCTATTTCATTCCACTAATGACATTTTACATGGCTTCAGACATTATCTCTGGAAACACAAGGAAAAGTCGCAGATAGTTCCATATGACGTTTCAGCTGCAATAGTGCTTGTCACTTCAACTTTATTCACGGACCAAACCGTTTACAGCATGTACTGTCATTTTTGTGCTTGTAAATTCTCATGGGTTCAATTTAGATTCAACAGTAATTTGACTATCAATCACACATCAATTATCTCCCTCCATAATTATAAGCACGCTAAAAATGGACAAGGAAATAAAGCTATATTCGGGACGAGGAAACTCCTTATGATGTTTGAACCGAAATGTCATAGCCGAACTGCATCAAAGGAATATTTTATGGGGAAACAACCGGTGACGTGGCTGGCGTAAGTTTTATTATACAAACATTGGGGAACGCCATAAATGTAACATTTGTCGGTCGACTTGGGAAAGGAAAAATTATAGGCCGTTCAATGCGAACGCTCATGGTATCAAATTACTTTGGAAATTTGGACGATAGGATCAGTGTATTGGCCACCGTATCTTATTATAGTCTACGAACTTTGACATATTCCTTTTGCACTGCATTTCTGAGAAAAAGTTACAGTACTGCGTTGGATATTTACTTTAGCGCGTATTGATTTACCTACGTGGTTAGGAATTTTATGATTTCGTTTGCTATTCGTATCTAACGAACAGTTTACATAGAGGGGTTGACCTAATGTGGACCCTTGTGAATCAAAGCAACGAGCTGGTACATTCCCGAAAATTTCATTTCTACTGCCTTCTTGGTTTGACGATTATCACCAGCGTATATCAAAGCATACTTGCCACAGACTTTTATAAACTTGGCAGTCTTGACGGTGTGGAAAATCTACTCAAAAGGCTACAAAATTAGTATGACAAAAAGAAACCTTAATCTTGCTCGAAGGGCGGACCTAATGCTTGAAAAATATCGGGCTCTCTATCAAACTTTTAATAATTCTTTCTACGTTGAGACAGAATTTACAATGAGTGGATACAAGCTAAGTGAACTTCTCAGACACATAGCGGAAAATAACACTATGCTCTTGCTAAACAGCTTTGACGTTGAAGTATTCCCAATGTTCGGTGATAAAATCCAAAGGATGGATAACAAATACTGTGGCTCATACCCTTTTCCAATGATGCCATCTTATGCAGGCTTTTATAGCTGGGGATTTTTGTCCTCAGCAGCAAATCAAGTGCTTTCGAGATTGGCGGACCAAGGGATAATGGCTAGAATCATGGATTTCCATAAGTATAGAAGAATAATGCATGTGAAGGAAAAATCCAAAATGTTTATTTCTAGATGGTCGCAAGTTGTCACTGATCCCAAAGAATTTGGTTTTAGTGCTTCGATGAGGTATGTTTGCGTTGCGCAGGGAGTCGTGCTATTTCTGCTTTTGATTGCATTCTTGCTGACTTGGTTTGTAAAAGGTTTTGTGCGTAGGCGTCATTCGACAACTGTGGAAAGCGTTATTGTCGAACAATGCAATATAGATGACATGAAAGATATATCAGAATCGAATGTTGATAAAGCGTGCGTAGAAACGTGATGGGAAGTGGGCAGCGAAATTTTTAAAAAGACACTTTTGATTAACTAGTTCGGTCACTGTTTTCTAATTAGTGACAAGTTTACTGTTATTCAACTTGTAATTATACGAACGATACTTCCATCATGATTAAAGTTATTCATGGTGATTAGTAATGAAAATGAATGTTTTGTATTCACAGCAATTACGTGGTCACTTGTTCTTGTGGATAAATTTTAACTGTTTCATAATCAAATTATTTAGATTTAAATTGTTATTTCAAGCCTCTATTTGTAGTCTAATACAGATTTTACGCAAATAAAACCATTCACTTACTAATAAATTATAAGAAATTAGCTCAAACAAATTTCATTATGACTTTCTTCAGCAACAAACTATCTTGAATGAGTCTGGAGAAAATTATAACACATTTTAAAACCCACGAATGACTAAGCTTACCTAAATTTTGTATTTATAATCAAGCTATTGTAACACTTCATGCGAATTTGCGTTTTAAGAATGCAAATGCAATTAAATTACTGTTCGAAATCAAAGATGAACTATCTTGCTAATTGCCTCGTACCTTTTTAAACGAGTAAACATCCGGTTCCTAAATCCAACAAGTCCATTTTTGGATTTAATATACGCTGTTTTCTTCATAGGATTTTTTAAAATCAATATTTGACACGCGTGTCTCAAGGTTTTGATAGCCAAATATAAATTGCAAATGAATTAGTAGCTATATTTAGAATATAAACGGGAAGGGATCTGTTTGGAAATGAAATAAACTGCACCATAACAGGGTAAGCATAATGCTCGTTACTTCATCATGTCAAATAGAAAGGTTTATTAGGTTTCGATTTTTGAGTTTTGTACATTATTTAGGAATCAGAGTTCATCCCGGCTTCCACTGATCTTGTATTGTTTAGGAAGGATATTTTGTGGGATTCTCTCAGCGAGAAATTCCTTCCATTTCACTTGGTCACAGCCAAACACACTGAACTTGTTCGTAGTTCGCCGAGACATAAAGGGTTTAAATAGGTAATAGAAAAGCGTGAACGCTCGCGGACCTGAAAGGAAAATTTGTATATGTAAACTGGAGTGAAGTAGACTGATAACAACTAAAATGTTTGGTAAAAAGTGCGTATAAACATACAGTTGATAACTATAGCGGAATGCATTAGCTCTGGGTAATGCACTTCAAAACTTCTCACTGCTTCCATATTCATTTCAATTGCTAAAAAATAACAAAAACATAAAATTCCTCTCTTTCTCAATTTGTGTACCAGCATTAGGCAAAAATATTGTAAAAATTTCCATCCAAATTTTATTAAAACGAGCATACATTTAATGTACTTCATGTGTCCATAAGTTAATCCATCAGAATCACCAAGTATGACAAACTGAGTTGCTGGAGGTTTGATATGAGCAACCACACTACTAATCATGTAATCCATGTACTTTTGATAAATGTCAACGAATTTGTCGGATAAGATTTCCGATTTCCATCGACCCCAGGGGAATATAAGAACTAGAATAATACCAAATAAAATATTCATAAACATTGCATCAAGTTCACAAGAAGTTAGGTCAATATTACGCGTTTTAGATGCTTAGTTTATGACTTGATATAATAAGAATATACCTGGTCGACCTTCAAAGTCAGAGTCAATCACTTGGAATGGGCATACTTGTCTTATTTCATCTGGGGGACACCAGTCCAGGATTCTGTCCATCATATTAACTTCCTTCCATTCAATATACTAACATGTCATTAAACAATTACAGTTATTTTCATAAAAAATAACAATTTATAATAATCTAAATTTACTATTCTGTAGAGTGAACCTACGTTTTTAAGCATAAGCTTTGCTTTCTCAACGTTGAATTCGCGAGCTAAATTAGATATGTGTTGTCATTTTCCTTATTATAAAATTGATAAAGAACGAGAAATTATCTTTTGTCTCTTAGAATTATAATCATACCAACAAGCCATCGCAGTAAAAATGCGTCATCCTTTCTATAATTATCTGGCAAAAAATCCTTCACAGCTTCACGAAACTAAAAATCCATCAGAATTATTTTTTTTAAATGTGGAATTTCAAATCCACTTATAAACGTAACTTCTGTAGTAGTATTATTATTGATTACCTCAGATAACACCAACTCATCACGTTGCTGAGATGAGGTTAGCTCAGAATTTTGATTCATTTTGAACTAGTTTCCACTTAACGATGAATGAAGATTTTTCTGTCACCTTTATTTATTAGAAATTTCTAAGTAATTCTCGTCAATCTCTAAAGCGCTAAAGTGCCTGATTCGTAACACAGAAAAATTATAATGAAGTAAATATACTGCCGAGTTAATGCCACCAACTAAAACTAATTTCCAAGAAATTTTTCTGTGAACCTTTTTGCATGGATGGATTAATTGACCTTGAGTATTGACTTGTATTCTTACTGCATTGCATTATTTCTATTGCAGGCTGCTAATCTGATTTGAACGTTCGATAATTTCTTGAGAAGAGGCGTACATAGAATGTAGTCCATTTTATATCGCATGGGAAATTTCGAGAAAATATTAATGTGTTTTCTCAGGCATACAAAATAATAAAGAAGTTTTCAAGTTTCTTGTAGCAAATGAAACTTCTGTGTTCGGTGGCCGTTCCAAGATAATCAAATGACTATAAAATATTATTTTATACTAATTTAACGTTGAGAACCGCTAAACAAAGAATAATTTCTAGGCACACGTTTTTCTCATCAAATCCATTTATACAGTAATACATTCTATCGTTCATTCCAGAGCGTCTTTGGTCAATAAATATATGTGTCAAACTTTTGCAAGTAGAATATGAAGTGTCTGGTTTGTGTTCGAAAAATTTAAAGGGGAATTGCTGAGTTGATTCGTAAGCTGAAGGAACCCATCATCATACATCAGAATTACCGGAATTTTACCCCATGAGTCGGGGGTACTCTGTCGATAACTCCAATTGTATTTTCAGCATGATTAAATTTTAATAGCAGCCGTTAGTAAAGGCAACATAATGAAGCGGCATTTTCAATCAATTACTTTATAATTTCATAATTTCTTTTATTAAAGTCAGGAGTAGGATTACTAATAGGCATAAAAATATGGTGTTATACCTACTCATTACATTTTTCAAAACACAAAAAACGTGATGATTAGCTGGTTTTCGACCCACTGCCTGTTACCGTTGATAATATTTAAACAAGTCGTTTGGAAATCTCCGGACACTTCGACTCTAAAATACAATTTCAGTAGAATATTTACAGTCACATCAGACCATTTCCAAATTTCCAGTAAATTTACTTCCCACTATTGCACAAGAACTATTGTAACAATTCTGTAATCCTAAACATCGATGAAAAGGTTAGACTTCTGCACATCAGTTTGAAGTCCGCATGCGTAATGCTTAATGGGCCTTCAGCGTATTCAACTGCAAATTAAATAGAAACTTCTACAATATATTGGAAGTGTAACTTCTATTATTTTATTGTAACTTTGCATTGTAAAATACACGCATGTGAATGAGTAGAAAAAAGACTATTAAAAATACCCAAATCTAGGCATTCAATAGGGTTCCAAATATCCAGGGACAATAGAAGTGATGAGAATGGTTACGAATCTCTGCTTTGTAGACCTTTGAGTGAATACAGAAATATATCAACTGACCCCGAACTTGCAATCATTTGTGTAAAACGGCCACATCTTTCGTCCTATTGAACCCAATTATAACAAAATTGTCGCTTCTGTATTAAATATAATTAATTAAGTATAATTAATTCTGGTCCAGTGTATTTAGTTATAATTTTAAAAGATTTACTTACTTTAATCGAGGTCCAAAGAATGATGAATAAAATGGGTTGATACATTTTATATTCACGTCCGAAAGCTCATCGCATCTTAGGATTTTCGTTTAGTTTAGCTTGCAGATTGAGACGCAGAAGACTCAAAAAGGCATTGTACGCACATTTACTTCAAACTGATATGCAAAAGTCCAGCCGTTTCATCAATGTTTGTGGCTACTGAATGGTGGCAAAGATTCTGATGGAACATTCGGAAATAAAGTTACTTGAAAATCGGGAACGGTATGTTGTGAATGCAAATAATCTGCTGGAACTGTATCTCAAAGGCGAAATGTCTAGAGATTCCTAAAAGAACTGTTTAAGTATTATCACAGCAAATAGACAAGGAGTCGAAAACTGGCTAGTGAATATGGTTTATTGTAATTTTAGAATAAAAAATTACATACTTAAATTTAACTCAAGTTGGTCCTTGAAACTTGATTCATGCGTTACGTAAATGCAGTATTAGTTAAGAAATTTTTGGCTCGGTTGTGCAAGAATGAGTTTATGACTTAATGATGTTGTAATAACTCTAATTACGCAACTTAAGCAAATAAGAACGTCATTTTATTGTTTATTACCCCGCCACCAATTTTGCTTCAGTATGAGAAAAAATGAAAAATATATGTATGCATAAGCATAAAATAGATTGAGCCAATATTCCTGATGTCAAGCAAAACTATGTTTGATCATAAGATGAGTGATTCTCACTAACATAAATCATAAATGGCTTTTCACAAAATGCAGTTTTCTGAAAGAAATTCTGTTATGTGAAGTCTCAAATTAAATTCGGGGATGGATTAAATTAATTCTGCGTCTGCATTAATGCAGGAAAATTACCGAAAGGGATGCGACTTCATAAAACAAAGTGTTAAGCGTGAAACGTTCTTGGAGACAACATTTCTTGTGCCTATTTTCTTAGGTAGTATTCTAAAATATAATAATATGTCATAGTCGTTTTTTATATTTTTTTATTACATATTTTTTTTATCCTGATATGGCTTGCACACAACAATTGTAATTTCTGAATTTGTAATCAAGCTATTGTCGCATGAACGATTAACGAATGAGCAGCCTTATGTAATCTCTACATTAAAAATATGTCTGCATGTATTTCCCCAGGCAATTTAAATGAACACAAAATCTATGAATTTTATACAGTGAAATCCTGATCCTCTCTGCTTACGTAAGTAGTGTATTAAGTTTCAAGTAAAATTCAGACACCTGATTAATAATCTTGATCTTGGGGACAATGTCGTAACAATTTTGTGTGTCATACAGAAACAGAAACCCTTATATTTACTTAAACCATAGCAAAGTACATAGTGCCAATTTATACAATCACTCTATACTTATACAATCAATCCAAATAAATTTTATGGTATCTTTTGACAAGTGATAAAAACTGGTTCCATCGATGATTGATTCAACGGCACTTCTTTCTCTGTTGTTTTTTGCTCCTATACATAGATGATCTTCGTCATTCACATCTGTTTTCATCTTAAAACTGCATGGTCTTCACACACTTTGTGTCTATAGTATGAACCTGAGAAAGACATATAGGATTTTTTTTGTGAATGAATTATAAACAAATACGAATACAAAGAGTACACCCCAGATCAATTGTCAGCATTAGCAGGCATGATCAGGATTTCTAACCTGATGCAAACTACCTGTTGCCTCACGTTTCGTGATTGCAATGAACTCTTCAACAACCTTTAACACATGTGGAAGCGAGCATTCATGTACATATTTACTTTACCCGATTGCGAATTTGATATGTAAAAACTGTAAATCTCGTCTCGTTTATGCTCTATTCATAAACCTACATATGTTTGGAAAAACACAATAATGTCATGCATCTTTCTATAACCCACACACAGATTGTTTACAACTCACGCAGCAGTCAGCAGCAGTAATTCATAACCGCTGTGAATAAAGACACAGGTTGTTTTCATCATCAATTAGAAACAACGTTGCTTACCAAATTATATATAATCTTGTTAAACATTTAGCTAACAAATACAAATATTTCCTTCAGGATGTCTAAGGGTCAATTTTAGATTGCAAAAATGAAGACTAAACATTTCATCGTGACTGGCGACAGTCAGTTAAAAGAGCTCGTGAATCCAATTGTGAAATGTTTTCAAAAAATAAAATCCTAGTCCATTTTGAATACCTATAAAAATGTGATCTACTATTTTTTATTGAGACCTACACCAGAAAGTTCAAATCAGCATTAAACCATGGAAAATTTTAACTCATATACCAATTCGACTTCGGCCTTTGATTATGGTGAAAGTGGCAAGGTTTTTGATTCAGGCAATGTTTTAGTTGGCAACCAGAGTGAATTTAACTGCACAAATCATGAAGGCACTACTGATGGTGTTAAGTTTGTTTTTCAAGGAGTGGGCATAACATTCGTAGCATTATTCGGAATTCCAGCCAACGTCCTCAGTGTGATAGTTCTAAAACACCCGAAGATGAAGTCATCCCTCACCACATTGTTGTTGGGACAGGCAATTTCTGATATGTTTGTGATCAGTATGTGCTGCCTTTTACTTAGTTTCCCAGCGATATTCAAATATTTAAAGATTTTTACCTGGTATAAGGCAATACTCCATCCTATATGGCTACCATATCTTGTTCCAATGACTCACATTGGTAATTACTTGATTACTGGCTATAAATGAATCCAAACAAATTGAAGGAAAGCTCAATTTTTATATGTGACTATCAATTTCTCTGTTACAGCGCAAATGAGTTCGGTATATTTCACAGTGGTCGTCACACTAGAAAGGTATTGATTAATTTTACAGTTGTGATCCTGTAATAAAAACGAAAATGTTTACAATATGCTTCGAAAATTATAACTCTGATTTTGATTTTTGTGATTAACATTAGGTACATTGCTGTATGTCTTCCGTTAAAAGCGCGTTACGTTTGTACTCAAACTACCGCACGTAACGCTGCGCTTGCTGTTATCATCTTGTCCATTCTGTATAATATGCCTCGTTGGTTTGAATATGAAACAGTTGAATTGAAGTCGAATTGCACAGGAACTATTAGATATGCTTACGAAAAAACGCAGATGAAATTAAATGATGTCTACCGTTTGTACTATACACAACTGAGTTACCTACTTGTATTTTTCTTCATTCCATTCAGCATTTTGCTGTTCTTCAACATTACAATTTATTTCGAGGTAAGTCTAAAAAATATATGATTTTCTCGTTCACAGCTACATTCAATTAGCTTCTGATTTATCTTTCAGGTAAAAAAGCAACGATGTTGCAGGAGAAATTCATTATCTCCTTCCAGGGTCAACGCTACTTCCTCCAACAGCAGCGAAGACGTAGCGCTAGCAGGAATGCTTTTTGGGATTGTAATAACGTTCTTCGCGTGTAACATGCTATTTCTTCTGAAAAATGTTATGCAAGTGGTATTTGGAGTGGTAGAATTAGGTAGTTTAACCCCCATCAGTAACTTTTTAATCATATTTGGTTGCTCCACCAATTTTGTGTTCTACTGTATGTTCGGCAACAAGTTCCGCTCACAATTGGCTCGAACATTGGGCAGAAGTAAAGTGGCAATGAAGGAGAGCAAGGACGTTTCGAGTGATAATAATAATTTCCAGATGAACTCAAATGCTCGGAATGTCATCAGCATCAACAGTCCACCTAAAAATCAATGCAGTTACAAAAAAGAAGTAACTGACAGTTACCCGAACAAGGTTGAAGACCATATGGATGAAATAAGCTGCAGTCAAGTCACAGTGGCCACATATCTCGGCGATTAAGGAAACGATAATTAAGAGTTTAAGTGCTTGTTAACAATTAAATTTCGATGTTAAATCTCAGTAATTATTAGGTATTAGGGTAAAACACCAAAATCAGGGTATTTTGTTAAGCGTGACCTCATTATATTATGACGTTCCTGGTAAAGTTCCTAGTTTTCTTTCCCTTAAAAACGGTTTTTTGTAATAAAGTTCTTTACATGTGGCAATTTCCTGTAAATCTACATCATTTTGAATGAATAAACTTTATGGAATGATGAGTTTGGAAGTGAGCCACAGAACCACGAATGGGGACGGACGTTTGATGACGAACCAGAAGATTTTAAAGAAATCTTTGTGAAAATTGTACGCAAGCATAATTGAAAAAGGTTGTTGTTTGATCTACGTTGCATGCAAAACGCATTAGTGCTGCTGAATCTTTTTAGAATTTTTATCAAAACTAACCTTTGAGTCTTACAGAAAACGGTAAGGAATGAAAAAATCGATTGATTAGAAGATACATGAAAGTAGTTTGTTTGATGAAGTATATTCATACTCTTTGCTATTCTTGACATTGCATTGACAGGATTGTTTACTGCTACGTACCAGACTGATGTTTAGTAGGGCAATGCAAGTCTACCTACTAAACCAAATTCTGCAATTAGCTGAAAAAACTAACCTACAATTATTATTGAGGTAGAAAAGGAGATAAAGCAACTCTCGTGCAGTTTGTCTCAGAGATCCCTAGTGACTAGATAAAGTTGCTCATATGCCGAACGAATTAACAGGTTGCTGGTTTACTGTTTTATGTTGTCATTCATGCATTGACATCCCATCAGTAAGCTTGAGTATGCAGAGGTTGCTTCGGCAAAATGTTATTACTACTGAATGTTGTTAAAGCTCTCTAACTCGCCATTCTCAATTGTTGAGCCTCCTGGCGGTATTCAGGTTGCTGTTGATGTGGAGTAAGATAAAACGCTCAACACAACAATAATAAAAATCATAAAATGGAAATTGTAAGTGTTAGAAAATTAATTGAATCATGTATCATACAGAATAGCGGATTACTAACCTTTATTGTTTTTCTTATTACTTGTATTGTTTTATTTGAAAAGTATGGAATTCGGAAAAGTCTTTTAAATTTTATGAATAAACATGGGTTACATCAAATCGTACTGTGCACAATGATGTCATGATGGAATAAGTCAACTCATTACTACTATGATTGACTTGAACATGAAAATTATTTCTTCAAATTTAGATTTGTTAGGGGCAAATGTTTGGTGAATTTTACTCGCTTACTTAAAGCCAATGAGCTGGAATCGGACCAACAACATTACTTTTAATGGTGGTTTTGCCAATTTTTGCTTTAGTTCAGCCTAGATTCACATTTTTAAGTTACCCCAAAGGTAACTTCGTAGGGATATTGCATCTTAAAATCATTAGGAGCATTGCATAGCAAATGAGTTTTAAGTAATGCTAACAATTGTGGTGGTTGGAAACGGAAAATCATCGCGAAAAACATAATTATTATGTTTTCCATTACGATCATGGACTTTTCATACACTGTAGGTAAGGACACGTTATGTTCTCCATTACCGTCATCAATCATGGACTTCTCAACACTGAGGTAAGCATTTTTAACTTTGCAAAAATATATCTCAAGTTTTATCAGTAATTTCGCCCATAAAATGTAGTCACACCAAATATGAAATCCGTGATGCAAAGTGCTTGGCTGATTACTCGCATTTGGTTACCTGATTGTCGTTATTATCGCGGAGGCAAAAATATTTAAAGAACAAGTAGGATAAAACTTAATCCTCCATACATTAATATGTACTTACTTTCCCTTTATGCTTTCCTTGCACTATTCAAGCATGGAACGGTCTCAAGTGCTTTTTACGATTAAACACAATTTAGTATAAGGAGTTATTCCTCTTTACTGGCATCATGTTCGTCGACATGATGATATTTACCTACATGGCTAACCGTTATGTTCCCACTTGAAAAGCAATTTAATTTCAACAAGGGATGCCAAGTTTATTGTTGTTTACATACAATCGTAATATTTTATACGATTTAAACTTCTATATTTGTAGTCACTACATGCATTAAAATTAAAATTGGGTCATGCATATTTGCAAACAAGAGATGCTTTTGAAAAAGTGCAGGTGAATAAATTAATATGGGCTAGCATTTTATTCTCATGGATAAAATAAGCCTACTGAAAACCAATCTGTTGTTTTGCCGGATATCTAATCAGTCAGCACTGTGCAAGGAAACACAGATAATGTTTTGCCAGAACTATGATCGTATACCAACTGTTTTATAGAGACATAAAATGTGGAGACTCCCGAGAGGAGAATACAAAGCGCAAACGAGATGCCGTGGATTACTCATTCCTTCATGTCCCTAAAAAAGACAAACGTTCATTCAGCTCACTAAACCCACCTGTTCCATATATGAAATGTTAAATTAAGTAGTTACATTCAACATTGTGTAGCACAAATTTATATGTATACACTCGCGAGTGGATATTATGAATCATGGATAACATGTAAATATAGTCAATAATTCCTGTGTATACAAACTTTATTCGCAAAGGCAACAAGTTCCATTGAATCGGTGAAGGTGTTACTGTGCAGATCTAACTATTATTTACTCATTCCAATGTTTTAAACATTCCTTTCTAAACATTCAAGTTTGCCTGCATTATCAAATTAAAACTGTTCACTTGTGAATCCGTTCCCATTACATCGAAACGACGAAAATTTGAATTGGCTGGCAGACAGTGCAATTTTGAGTACCGCAAATAATGACTTCACTGCAGATCTTTATAAGGTATGTGGAATGCACTCCTCTAAGAAGGAAAAGTGCATTTACCTTACTTGCTGTAAAATTTGAAAAAGTCTTAATTAAAATGCTATTTTATGTTTTTCTCCAAAGGCTTTGTTTCCTGAACACTCCAGTGGAAACTTGATTTTCTCTCCATTCAGCTTAAATGCTGTTTTGGGAATGGTTGGCCTTGGTGCAAAGGGGAATACCAGAGATGAAATATTTCGTGGCCTTCGGTTTACTGAAAACAGTGAAGAAGCTATCGCCAAAAGTTACCATTCAGTAATTAATGGATTTCAGGTATTTATTTCGCATTACAGCATCCTATTTTATTGATTCAATGCTGTATGCATGCATATATTTTCGATCAATACATACATA
>LJIJ01001917.1:0-21369 GCA_001718145.1 Orchesella cincta
AAGGTCACTTGAAGCCATGAAGTGGAATCTAACAGGTTCGTTCCTATGTGATGAAATATGTTTTATCAACTCCGGTTTTGTTGCAAAATGCACATTGCATTCTAATTCAGGGCAGATATACAAGTCATTTGTTGAAGTGTGCTCTATTGAACTCGTGCAAGTACTTTTAGTCATGAATACTTTATCATGAACCCAAAACATATGATGGCGAAACGGTTGGCAAGTTTCAAAATAAATGTCACAAGGAGTACATTTGTAAACCACTTTTGGGTTTGATTGGGAGGAAGAAGTGGTAAGGGTTTCATTTGTTGGAAGCTCTGTTTGATGCAGTCTGTTCGAACATTGTTGTTGGACAGGAATGGCTTCAATAGCCCCTTGCTGATCAATCAGTCGCAATGATTTCTCATCTTCCTCTTATTAATAATGGATCTTCCAGAAATTCTTCTCTTCCATTGAAATAAGAAGTAGTGGATGGTTCATCAGATGGTGTAAACCAAGGTTCCTCGCAATCATCATCATCATCATTTTCTAGCTCTACCTCATCCACTTTAACAACTACTTCACTGTAACCGATATCCACCTTGGAAGAATATTCCATTTCTTCAGCTTCATCGCCACTCTGATTTTGCTAATCCTGTTGTAAACTTTATTTGCAATTGTCTGGATACATTGTGGGAATAACTGGTGTACTGGCAATGCAAGTCATCAAGAAAGGTTACCTGTTTAGGTCACTTAACATTTCTCTTCAAGTGATGGGTTTTTACGCGTAGTGTTTCTCTGAATCTCGCTAGAATTCTTTTCAGTGATGCTTTTGGTAATGCTGATCTCAGTTTAATTTCACCTAAATAAATTCAATAAAGTAGAATCTAGCATTAATAATTATGCTTCAAGTTAGAATTTGGGTATGAATTTATTCAGAAACTTACAATGCGCCACTAATTTTCTTCATACATTTTGGAAGGCATTCAAGGCATTTAAATTTATAAGAATACTTGGCAAATGTAATTGTAATAAGCAACAATTAATTTATCAAACTTGTCCATTCGATTAATTTTTAAATTTTATTTCGTCAACAAAAATAACATTTATTGTGAATAGCAACTACAACTGAAACAGATGTGAATTGTTTTTTTGGGTATATCGTCATCACCATAACATTGCACGATACTACATGCACATGTAAATCAGAGTTGTTGAGCATGCTTTTCAATAAAAAGAGATACACAAGAAACCAAGTCTTTTTTGTAGAGCTACTTCTGTGTATCAATGACGAACTACTTTCCTGATGGGATGAACATGAAAGTGGGCGAGTTTTATGTGAGTATGATAGGACTCATGAAGTGATGTTGAAAAGGTCTTGTTCAAAACCATAGTATGAACATATTGAAAGGTTTCAGCTATATCTCAGCTTGGTAAAATATAGTTGAGCGGTTGACTGTTTTTTTGCCTTGGTTCTCATTCTGTCCATTTCGTACTTGTTCTCTGTAGCATGCACCTGTTTTGTAAAACTGGTTTGTATAGAAAGGGACTCTTGGATTTTAGTGTTCTTTTTTGTACAACAGTCATGTGCATAGTTATATTTTTCACAAGTTCAAACAAATTATCAACAACGACAATCATTTCATGCAGGCATAGTTTCTGTGAAAAGTAAATGTTCATCACAACATTTATTTGAGTTCCATGTTCATTCACAATTTGTCGTCAATTATCATTTTGAGCTGGCTTCTCAGGTCATCAATTGATAAGTTTTGTGGTGCTTGATTTGTTGGTGGTTACAGTAAAAAGAAATAGTTGGCTAATGTAAAAATATTTTTCATCCATTTGTTTGTTTTGAAAAGCTCAACGTTTATGCTCCAACCTGATTACTTTTCTTTCGTTGCTAAATAGGTGGATATTGGACTCAGTTTCCTATCTCAAGATGAAACGCTCGCAGCTAATTAAGAAGCAGATAAAATCTTCTAACAACACATCAGCTGACAAAACGAGTCAATCATACAATCGCCCAGTGTGCTCTAAAATAGTTAAAAACAAAGACGACCAAAGGGAGCATGCACAATTAAAAACAGAGAAGAAGTTTGTATGCAAAAAATGTGGGAAAATGTTTGCCCTTTCGTCCAACTTAAAAGTTCACGAGCGGATTCACACGGGGAAGAAACCGTATAAGTGCGCCACTTGCTCCAAACGATTTTCACGCAAATTCAATTTAAAAACACATACGCTTGGTCACTCCGGAATGAAAAGTTTTAGTTGCCCTGTTTGTGGAAAGAAGTTTGCACTATCACAAACCATGACAACTCATTTGCGGATTCACACTGGAGAAATGCCCTTTAATTGTAAAAAATGTGAAAGGTCATTCCGACAACGAGCCCACTTAACAAGTCACATTAAGGCTGACCATTTGGACGAATTGCCGTACTTCACTTGTGAATTGTGTTTAAAAACATTTCGTTATGCTCAGTCACTCCAAAGGCACATCCGTGTTCATACTGGAGAAACCCCTTACAAGTGTATTTTTTGTGAACAGTTATTCCGCTACTCAACCAATTTGTCAAGTCACTTACTGACTCACATTCGTGAGAAACCGTACAGTTGCCAAATTTGTGGGAAAGAGTATGCGCGTGAGCCTCATCTTCGAACACACATACATATCCACTTGGAAGAAAAATGTTACAAATGCCCCATCTGCAAAAAAGAATTTTTCTCCTCTTCCGGTCTTCGTCTTCACACACAATCAATTCATGGGCATGAAAGGCTTCACACATGCGTATTTTGTAATAAAAATTTCAGCGTTCTCCAGGCCCTCCAGAAGCACATTAAATACCACACCAGAGAGAAAGCATACTCCTGTAAGACATGCGGAGCAGAATCGTTTACAAGATCGGATGCGAAAAAGCATATGCAAACTCATGAACCTAACAAAAGGTTTCAGTGTGTTATTTGTGGCAAAATGTTTTCTCAATTTTGGTTGCTTCTTGGACATATACAAACTCATACTCGGGAAAGGCCATTTTTGTGTAAATTTTGTGGGAAAGCGTTCGGTTCTCATGGTGGAGCTAGACAACATCAAAATAACAACTGCAAACTACGAGCTCACCATTTAATGTAAATTTGAATGAGTTAGGATTCTAAAGTCCTAAAATCCCCTTAGTCTGTATTATATTATACGTATTTAAAAACTCCAAGTATGTTTGTTTGAATTATTATTGAATTTTACTATTTTAACTGTAGTTAAGTACACCCCTTTGTAATAAATGAACCATAATAACATATTGAAGGGTTTTTGTACAAATTCTACAAGGATTTGATGGTTTCAATTTTTATTTCATGCTATTGGGAGAACAAATAACCAATATCACAGATTTTCAAAGAATCATCACCGATTGATACATATTAAACTATTACACCAACTGTTTAAGATCTAAATAAAATTTATGAATTCGTCATCGTCACTATGAACGATATGACAATGCCTTCGATATTGCAATAACCCTTCACTTCATACATGTTTCATATAGAAAGTATGTGTACTCCTGCAACACCACAGCCTTACATATTACATTGTTTGTAAGCAACACAAAAGTTCATTTATAAAATGCATTAAAAATTATGTACAAGAAACTAACAGCATTTTTAGTTGGAGACATGTCATACAGAATCATCATGAAGTGTTCTCTGAGTCCTTGACGTGTTAAAGATGCAAAAGAACTGGTTCTAATCGAAGGCTGCTACGGTGGGATCATGATGATGATGGACTAAACCTTCGTTGAAAATCACTTTTTGTATATATAGAAACGTTATAAAACCAACAGCAACGGTTTATTCTTCCGCAGTTTTCTGTGCTCATTGTCTTCACTATAATTAGTAGCTCTATCGTGTTCATTCATGTTAGTTGGACATGAAAATATTACATACGTAGTTTGACGTGCATTATACCTTAAATTTTTTGCTCGAATTGACCTGGCATGAAAATGATCAGGAAAACTTACTTTTTATGCAAATTGATCAACAAGTACATAAAAATAAGATTTAAATTTTTTGTCCTAACATTGAGCACCAGAATTCCTCTCATGTAGTTTCTTAATATTACGGGACAAACTATCATGTGTGGTAAAATCCTTCAAGCAATGTTTACACACAAATGATTTCTTCGGTTGCTGTAAATTTCGATTGGCATTCTTTCCATTAAGCAATAATTTTAAATGTGTGGGCTAACTAATGAATTGTTAAATAAAGCCTTTTTCATTGTACCTCTTACGTGCTTCAAATTGACATTTGTACGTTCTAGGGCGTTTAGAAACATTTGGATTTTTAATCTTTGCAAAAGATCAAAAACAAACAAACAAACAAACAGACAATATGCTCCTGGCTTCTGTGCATGCAGCTGTGTTGGAGGAACTGGGCAACTATCCCCACGACCATCCTCTCGAGAGCTCTGTAAATGTCAGAGCCACAGTCCCTGTGGCTGAAATCGTATACTAAATCTAAAATTGGTAGATAGTCGCTTGAATGTTGACCGGAAGCAACAGCTTTCTCTTTTGTAGGAGTCAAAATGTGCTCGGTCAGCTCCGGTTTTCTTGGACAATTCATCTTCCATTTTACTTCAGGGCAGACATACAAGTCGTTTGTTGGAACGGTTGAGCATGACGTCATTGCAGGCATGGGTGTACATCCCGTGAACCCAAAACATGTGGTCGAGAATTGATTACAGGAATAAAAAATGCATATCACAAGTAGTACATTTGTAAACAGTTTTTGGGTTAGTCTAAAAGACGACGAAGTAGTTTGGGAACAGCTCCCACTTGACTAGAAATCATGTTTCCCCAGTGCTTCCGAGTTTAATGTTTTATTTATAATTGACATTTTAGATGCGGTTGATGATAAATTACTAGTTTTTTTAAAATTGTCAGTTTACATGGGTTGTTATTAAATGATATTGATTGTTGACAGGAATTGAGTCATTCCTACTCATTTTGAAAATTTCATCAACAAAAATAACATTTATGTGAGTAGAAATGTAGTGCCACTTCACTTTATGCACAGGTGAACCCTTTTGTTAGCTTACATTTTAGTAAAATGAGATGAACAAGAAAACAACAGTCCTTTTGTTGAGCTACTTTCTTGTATCCACCAAGCACCACATTTCTGACATGAAAAATATGAGAAGTAGAAGAAGAATATACATGTAAGTGTCATGTGTGTATGATAGAATACATTGTGAAATGAAAAGAAACTTTTGCTAAAAAGCATAGCATGTATATATCAAAAGGTATCAGCTACTTCCCTGCTCTTGAGAAAAATATTTGAGCGGTTGACTGTTTGTGGCTTGGTTCTCATCCTGTTCATTCCGTCCTTGTTCTCCATAAAGAGTACATTGAAAGAGACTCTTGAGTTTCAGTGTTTTCCTTTCTGTACATTACACAAGTGCACATATATATTTTACACATATCTGTACAAGTTCTTATGAAACAACAACAACGTCATAAGGACGCAGTTTATGTGAAAAGTTATTATTAATCATACTTACTGATTTTCATAATCATTCACAATTAGTTGTGAATTACCGCTTTCGGTGTGTATGTCAGATGATCACTGATAAGTTTTGCGGTGCTTGATTTGTTGGTTTTCATAGTTTACAGGAAGTAGAGTTTGTGTAAAAACTTACTACTTTGCCAAGCATTACTTATATCCCCAAACAAAACATTATGTTCCGGTTCATATAACTTTATTTCGTTGTTATATGCGTAAAAATAGGAAAACTACAAGATGAATCGTTCTCATTTAGTGAAGAAAAAGTCAAAACGTCCTGCTGAAACTCCAAAACTGCCGTACAATTGCCAGCTGTGCTCCAAAAAGTTTAAATACAAAATCAGTCACAAAATGCATCAGTTTACTCACACAGGGGAACAGTTTAAGTGCAAAATATGTGGAAAAAAGTTTACTCACCCATCCAATTTAAGAAGACATCAAAAGATTCACACTGGCGAGAAATCATATCAATGTTCCACTTGTTCTAAAACATTTACACGCGGCTCAACTTTACATACACACACGCTGCTGCACTCCGGAATAAAACGATTTAGTTGTCCTGTTTGTGGAAATAAGTTTGCAGAATTGGGTCAAATGAAATCTCACTTGCGAATTCATACAAAAGAAAAGCCCTTCAGTTGCCCAATATGTAAAAGGGATTTCAGACACAAGGGTCATTTAAACATTCACAATAAAGTTGTACATTTAGGTCAAGTGCCATGCTTCCCGTGTGAATTGTGTCCCAAAACCCTTCGTTCGTCTCGGGCCCTCAAAAATCACATCCGTCTTCACACTAAAGAAACTCCTTACCAGTGTATATTTTGCGTAAAGTTATTCCACGACATAAAAAATTTGAAGAATCACTTGGTCATCCACATTCGTGAGAAACCGTACAGTTGCAAAATTTGCGGCGAAGAGTTTCTACGTGGACCCCAGCTTCGAACGCACGTACATATCCACTTGGAAGAAAAGTATTACAAATGTTCCGACTGCAAAAAGGAATTTTTTACCCATGCCGGTCTTTGGTATCACACAAACAGAATTCACGTTGCTGAGAAGCTTCACACATGCGTATTTTGCAATAAGCGCTTCAGTTTTCACCAGGAGCTCAAGACTCACATTCAATACCACATCCGAGAAAAACCATACACCTGCAAGACATGCGGAGTGACATCAGCAACAAGAGCGGCTGCAAAACGACATATGCAAATCCATACACGGAAAAAAGTGTTTGAGTGTGTTATTTGTAGCAAACTGTTTTCTGATTTCCAGATTCTTTTTGCACATACAAGAACTCATACTCTGGAAAGACCGTTTTTGTGTAAATATTGTGGAAAAACATTTCATTCCAATAGTGGGGTTTTAAAACATCAAAATATATACTGCAAACTACGAGCTCATGATTAAATATTAATTTAAACCTAAAAATCATATTGTATTGTATTATATTGTATTTAAATGTTTGAATTATTGGACTACTATTAAAAGATATAATGATAGCTGAAAATCTGTTATTTTATCCAACGATAGCTGAGTAATTTTACGATTTAAGCTCCCTGTAATCAAAATATAAATGAAAATTCTGCAGATAATTGATGCTATCAATGTAATTCATATTACTGACAAAGCAAGGGTTCAAAAACACATTAATTTGCTCTACTATATTTATTCGAAGATAGAATTTCGGAAGAGACTGTATCAGATAGTGTAAACCACGGTTCATCATAATCATCATCATCATCACTTTCTAGCTCTACCAGATCCACCCCAACAAAAATTTCACTGTAACCAATATCCGGTTCAAATGTTTTCCCCATTGCTTCATCGTCATCGCTAGTCTTAATTTGTTTGTCTTTCTTGGATATTTCTATCCTATTGTCTGGATGCGTTGGTAGGGATAAGTTCAGAGCAGCAATTTTGGTCCTTGTGTGCATGGGCGCAGGAACCGGGGGTTTCCCAGATTTCTAAATTCCCCATATAAACCTCGATAGAATTTTGTTTTAACATGTGATTTCTTAATAATATATATAGTTCGTACCCCTAGGTACCCCCAATCAAAATCTGGTTAATGCGCCTATGCTTGTGTGAGGTTGTGCTGTTTGCTGTTTATGCACTACGACTAAAACCAAAGTACGTGGTTTGTACTTCAATGAAAATGGAAGATACCTGTTTTTAATACGAAGCTTTTAGCATATCCAAATAATTTTTTAGACAACAATCATTTCATGCATGGTTTTGTGCGAAGTTATTGTAATTCATAATATTTATTTCATTTTCCTAATTTACTTACAATTTTTTACGCCATTACCCGACCTGTGACCTTTATAGCCAGGTTGTTACTGTACTTCAAATATTTTTGTGCGGGTTGCCCGCAAGCTATCAGGATTCCAGAAATTTGATCAGTAGGAAAAATTACCTTTTAGTTTACCCTACCTACCACATTGTAAATTTTATAATTAACCTAAAATGGTTTGATATTATTGCAAAAATATTCTACAAACCCAATTTCTATTGTTATCTATTTACTTCAACACAGCATTTCTTGTATAACAATCAACGCTACATATAAAAACATACATAAAAATTGTGGACCGAATTTTATTCACAAATTCATCTAACCTGAGTGTTAATACCGTGTAAGTTATTCAGATGTCGGGTCAAATTTTGTTTAGTAGCAAACCGCTTTACACATTCATTACACTGGAATGATTTCAAGTGACGTCTGTAATGTCGTAATAACTCCCAATGTTTGACACACTTCCATTTACATCCTTGCCATGAGCAGTAGTAAAGTTTCTTCGTTATATGAATTTAATGATGACTCTTTAAAAGATTGTTTGTATCGAAAGACTGTTTACAACCTTCGAAATCACACTTGTACCTGTACCTTTGCTCTTTTAGGTTGCGAGTAAGTTAAAGTCTCTTTTGCAATGGAATTTATCAATAATGCCACACTATCCGATTCAATCACCCGAGTAGAAGTGCATGGTTCCATTGTTTCTTCAGCATCCACAGTTGATACAGTTTGAGATTCTAAATCAGCCATCGCAATAGGTGCTGAAAGTTGTAAATAGCAAAAAAATTCATAATTTAAACTACAATTACTGCATCAGACTGTTTATTACCTATATGCAATTAACCCCATATATTCCTACATAAAATTCTAAAATAGATAATATGCTTACCATTTAAGGCATCTGTAGAGCTGCCTATTTTCCCATTTCTGTGGGTTGTTAGATGATCACTCAGTTTTTTTCTGGTGGAGCAGCGCACCATACAATCAACTTCTGGACAAATGTACTCCTCATTTCCTGAACTTGGTATTGCGCTTTTCCTTTTAAAAAGTTTACCATGAGCACTAATCATGTGGCGAAGAAATAAATCACGGATTTTAAATTTAATACCACAAAAATTGCAATTAAAAACTGTTTCAGGTTTGAGAATTTCCTGGTTTCCATTTTTGGTTGATGTTGCACAACTGGGTAGCTCTGAAATCAAGTTGTCAGCTATAAGCTCCTTTGACACCTCACTTTGGATCGATACTGAAACCTGACTTTCTGCTACAATTTTCTCCACAGGAACTGTTTCCGGTATGATTGTTGGTCTGTGATATTTTATGACATGATTGATTGTCGTTTCTTTTCCCATGAACGACTTTGAGCACCAATTACATTTGATAAGTTGGAAAGATTCGTTTTCCTCGTTAAATTCTAAATTTTCACCGTGATTGATTAACTGATCCCAAACAAACTCTTCCGGAGTGGCAAATGAGGCAGGGCAAGTGAAACAAAGCCATAGTTTTGGGTAGTTATTATCTGAAATATTTGACAATGTTTCGGCAGCCGGCTTTGGGTTTGAAGGGGAAATGGACGGGTTAAACGCCGAATTTGAGGATATCCCTTGCTTTTCCGATGTGGATTGGTAGACAAATTCAGAATCCCCTGAACTTTCCATTAACAATGAGCTCTGAGTTTCTTCAACGATCGTCAATTGGTGAGCTTCTAGAACATGTTTGATAATAGTTTCCTTTTCAGTGAACAGCTCTGGACATAAAGTGCACTGATGAATTTGAAGGGCTTCGTCTCCAGATTCTGAGTTTTCTCCGTGTTTTTTTATCTCATGCCAAACAAACTTTTCAAGAGTGGAAAATGATGCAGTACACTTGGTGCAACACCACTCTTTACGAGATTTGTGATGCTTGTTTAAATCTGGAATTTCGTCATGTGTAATTTCATTTGAGGTTTGTAACGCACCACTGTTTAAACTCACTAGCTCGTGCAAACTTTTCTCAAAGCAATCTGCAATGCATGGCAAAGCATTCTCCACCGTTTCAATCACAGGCTCTTCAGCATCCTCGTAGTTGTCATAGCAACCGGTTCCTACCTCTTCAGTTTTGATAACCACGATTTCTTCCTCGTTAGTTTGAGTTTGCTTTTCATTCTGAAAGCTTCTTGATTTTTGGCAAGGAATCAAAGAAAGAGCAAGCTGGATAACTGCAATAAAAGTCAGTAAAGATGGTAGCTGGCCACTGTTGGCTAATTTACATTTTTCTTTATCTGTCGGTTTTTTACGCCGAGATCTCCTGCAGGTTTTAATGATAGGGGGAATAGCTGTCACGGCCACTTTCGGCAACGATATTCCCATTTTTTGCTCGCCTAATTAAACATCATAAAACATTTTATTATTAGCTTTCATTAAAATGTGAGCACGCTAATTTTTTAAACTTACAATGCTCCAAAAGATTCCTCCGTAAAGTCTGAATGTTCTTCAAAATTCTAGTACTCTCAATGTTATCAGGAAACTGATTTGCAAATACAGAATACAGCGATGGAACGCTTTTAACGCCTTTCATTGCGTCAAACAATTTTTCTACTTTCCAATCCAATCGGATTTTTACAATTTCGTACGCAAAATAAAGCTCACAAAATGATTCTTGTAAATGCAAACACTCTTCACAAAATGCTAATTCAAGCGGATCGCCAAGTTGCTCAATTTGAAAATTTGTGTTGAGATATCTTGAAAAAAGCTTGAGAAACTTTCTCCTTGCATAAAAATTTCCTTGCACTGAAAATGAAGCTTGGGGCTTGAAACAGAAAATACATAATGAATTTGTTGGAATTATCTCCATTTTGATAACGTAATCTTTAATTCTACACGTCACTCAAATCCTCAGGTTTCTTGTTGCTTACTAGTTGTTTCACAAGTGGAAGAAACTTGTTGTTATGTCACTTGGAATGTACGCAAGCTAAGAAGGAGCCGAGAACGAACGACGAGAGTTCCGAAAAAGAGAAGCAGAATTGTGCGTGAAAAGATCATGATGAGTCATCATTATTATGCATATTCCGTACATAGAAAGTAACAGTTCATTATGACGCAGTTTTCTGCAAATATTTTTTATCTTAAAAAATGCACAATTTTTAACTATTTAATTTTTTTAATTTTCTTTATTTCAAATTAAGTTTAATTATATTTAAGTACTAAAAAGTTTCTCATGTAGCTTCATTTGACGTGCTAAATGGTCAGATCTGGAAAACGACTTGTAACAATGTTTACACTGAAATTGCTTCGGTCTCGTGTGTTTCTTGTAATGACGAGTTAGCTCGCCAATTTTTGCAAAAGTCCAAGGGCATCCTTCCCAGTAACATTTGTAAGGGTTTTTAATATGGATTCTTCGGTGGATTTTTAAACGGTTGTTTTGAGTGTACGCTTTTCCACATCCTTCAACGTCGCATTTTTACTTTTTAGGGTGTTTTGTGACAGACTTAGTTCTCAAATTATTTATTACAATTGAGGTAGAAGGCAAAGCCCTCGATGAAGATGGTAGTGGTTTTGCAGTAGAAGGTTTACATTTGGTTTTGGGACGAGGCTTTGATCCTTTCAGGTGGATTTTTACGTGTTGATGAATCTCCGTATTGTTTATAGTTTGGAATGGGCAGTGAGAACAAGCATAGTGGTTGTTACGACTTTTCTCTGAACGATGATGAAAAAAAGAAACGTAGTCAGATCCTAACTGTTGAGATTCTGAAGCGGTGACCGATGATGGAACTGTTAAAAAGAGAAATATTCAGACTTTCCCACAAAAATAAAGAAATCAAATTATTTTACTTTTATTACCTGTATTTGCAACGGTTTCGTGCTCAGGCTGTGGCTGGAATCCTAAACGTTCAAAATCTGGAATTGGTAGAGACTCTCTTGAATCTTGACCGGAATCAACGGCTTTCCCTTTTGTGTGGGTCCAAATATGCTCTATCAGTTCAGGTTTTGTTTGGCAATGCACCATACATTTCAGTTCAGGACAGACATACAAACCATTTGTTGGAACAGTTGAGCTTGATATACTCGTGGATGAATATTTTAATCTAAAAACTCTGCCATGAGCCCAAAACATGTGGTGAAGAAATTGACTTCCGGCTTCAAAATGCATGTTACAAGGAGTACATTTATAAACAGTTTTTGGCTTTCGTTGAGAAGATGATGAGGATGGCTGGGAACAACATGCAATTTGTGGATTCTCAGCTTGCCCCAGTTCTTGTGAGTTTCCGCTGTCAACAATAATCTTCACTTCAGATATAGCTGGTAGGGAATGAAGTTCTGGGTTGTTTTGTGGCTTAACGTGGGTCGTAAATTGGTATTGATGGTTGACAGGAATTGCTTCAGAAGCCTGCCTGGCATCTTGCTCACTTATAATATTTATTCCCATCCCTCTACTAATTTCAGGTAAGTTTGCATCTGCGATATTAGTCCGTAAGCGCTCAGATTCAGTTCTCCTTTCAAAACCTTGATGTAACTTAATGTGAAAGTTTAGTGCGGTTTGGTAGGTAAAAGTCATTGTACATTCGGGGCACCTCAATGATTTCACAGGCTCAGTTTCCAATGGATCTCTCTGGAACCCGTCATTTAAAACAGTGGAAGCTTCCTCAGAAGGTGTAAACAAAGTCTCATCATCATCAGCATCACTTTCTAACTCTACCCCATCCTCCATAACAACAACTTCACTATAGCCGAATATCGGCTTCGGAAAAGTTTTTCTCAATTTTTATCTTTATTCATCATTTGAACTTGGTTTAGGCTTTCCTTGCAATTGTCTAAGTTCATTGAAGAGATCCACTTTGTGTCTGTCTGAAATTTTCATCAGGTGACGGTTTTTTACTCTCCGCGTGTGTTTCTAGATAAAGCATTGGTGAATTCTGTTTAGTAATACTTTTGGGAAGGCTGATTTCATTTTCTTTGTAGCCTAAATAAAAGTTAACAAACAACTTATTTAAATATTATGATTAATTTGAAATTGAATAAGAGAATGAATTAGTAAACTTACATTGTTTCAGATAAATTTGCTTCTTGTTACTACTTGAATGGTATTCAAAAACCTCGGGTTCGCTTTCAACATCATCATCAGCGAAAATTGATTATATAAAGACCAGGAACAACGCTGCATTGAAACGTTTTTCCGGCTAAATCTTCACCGTGCTCAAATACATTTCGAGCTTTCCAACCGTTATCAGCTGAAGTATTGTTAGCAATCCTCAATTAGAAAATTAGAAAGGTCAGGAACAAACACTGACGTTCATTTCTATTAAAAGAAACGAGTCTCAGCCACAGCATATTACGTAATCTCGTGTTTCGAAATTTAACGAAGAAGGTTTATCATAAGAAAGAACCTAAATCCTTATGGTCGGCTGATGAATGAGTAAAAGTCTGACCAATACTATCTGAGAACAACGTTTAAAAACATTCTTTTTTTGTCGATCACATCTATATTTCTTTCCGTGCAATACTGAAGGACCGACGTCCGATAGGTTTTGAAACAGAAAAGTGACAACGCAGTTTTATAAGTGCTTGTTCAGTGTATTGAAAATTGTACCATGTTTAAGAAAAATTATCTTACGCGAGAAAACGAAATGAGTTAAGAATACGGCAAGATATCGTATCATATGTTTAGAACAAAGGTGTCTTAAGTCGCCAGATAATAAAGGAGCAAAACCAAGAAGTATGACTGATCGCAAAGCAGGGATCCCTGCTATGGTATGAAACCGAGTCTGTCAAAGAAAGTCTAATAGATTGCTGCAGCTGTGTATCGAAATTGCAACTCCCGAAGGAAGATAACGAAACTATAATCAGAGGGCGAACGTAGTGATACCAAAATAACGAGAAAAATATTCAATTGTGCATTAGAGAACTGATATGATGATATTGATTTACGTCGAAGCGTATTTACAGCAAGGATTGCATAGTGGTCTTGAACCTTACGCGTGGTGCAGTAGGCTTGGCACTGCCATTCATAAGAGCAAACACCAGGAAGCTCAAAATATAACCTTGCTCCTCCATTGTTAATGGATTAACATTGGAAGTTAATATGGGATGATCTTGGAATGAAAGGAACACATTGGGAATATGTCCTATCCTTGTCCATGTTAACAAATGCTCGTAGGTGAGAACACTTTCTGATAATTAGTTTAATGACCACATGAATGTATGCCACCCAATTCTCTTCCTTTTTTATGAAACACAGATAAAATCTATTTTGTAAGGCAAGGCAGGCTAGTACTTATTATGTGATTTACAAATTAAAGCAATGATTAACATTGGAACTCGCGTTTGAACACTTTTGAAAAATGCATAATGAGAATTGTTATCCTTAATTTGCCAGGTTATTTTTGTTTTGACTGCATAATTTTTCTGACATCTGCCCCTGAAATGTTCCTTATAAGTGATATCATTGTGGCTAACATAACTATTCTTGCCAGGGATGAAACAAATATTGCGAATTAATAATACAAATTATAAATGAGTAAATTTGATACTCGCGGTTTCTTTATTACTACTTTTATCGCGAATTAAAGATTTGACATCTTCCGCAAGCTAATAACTCGCTAATTATGGTGTAATAGAGGTCAAGGCGCATTGACCTAACACCTGTCCTCAAGATAAGAATAAACACAAGAATTCCGGTTAAACTAATGCAGACGTCTTTGTAAAGCGGATAAAAATGCATTACTGTGCCATGATTTGCCATGCGGACGAAAAGTGCATGACCGGTACGCCCAACTAAAATTTCCGCTATTATAAATCAAGCTATAAAAATTGCGCTATTAAAATTACGTTCGCTGATGTTATGAAGATTTGCTTGGTTTGCCATCTTGAAAACTCAATCTGTCGGTTAATAGCTGTCAGACACCAAATGACATGAAGAAATCTAACTATGCTTATTTTTGGAATTCGACTCTTGAATAAATTTATTGCCACAAAAGAATTAGGCTACAAAACGTTATTGGACGTAAGGAAAGCGAGATTAGGTTTGAAAAAAAATGGAACGACAGAGATATAAATGAGAAAGAATATTTATCTTAACTTGCCATCCCGTTCTTCCGTCACCTTGTGTGGAAAAAGTTAGCCGTTGAAATGAAGTCTCCTGTCCACTGTCCACTGAAGATGGGCATACTGTTGTAGTGATCCCGTAATGCAGTACAAAGGACCACCTTAGCACCAGCAAAGTCAAAACGAGTCTTAGAATACCTCAATGTCAGCGAACCTAGACGAATCCTGTGCCATAGATGAGAAGTGCGGAACACTTCCGCGAATCGAGCTCTGGCAAGCTCACTTAATGCTATGATACTTCCAACGTTTTGTATGTGTCATTTTATTAAGGATGTTTAGAAGTGAACCGTGCGAAAAGATGTGAGTCACAAACGGAAGGAAGCCTCCAACGGTATCATGATTTTCGATCACCAGTACCTGTAACAAAGTTCAAGTGTAACCTTAACAACCAGCTGTTTAAATAAATTGATCGCGAGCATCTGCTACATTTTCCTTTATTTTAATTTGTAATAAATTTTATTTTAGTTTCGAAGCTATTCGACTTTGTCAGCTGATTGGAGACTATAACAATAAATAGCACATTTGTCGCTGGATTCTATCTCGCAAACTATGAAAAAAAAACTGTCCTAATCACTATTGATAGTAATAGACACGACGGAGCTATTGGTTAGCATGCGGCACCGTCGGCTCCAAGTAAAGCGAAGTTTCGTCTTCCCCTACCGCTTGACAACGTTCAACCAATCTCAGGGATTCAAGAACCCGTGAATGCTGAAACTTGGGAAATCTATTAATGCCTGGCTTACCCCGGCCATTATTTTAAATTTGACGTCTACAAGGGAAGTCAATAGAGTAGCTGAGATCCAGATTTTTCTTTGATTTCTGGAAGCAATATCAACCTCATAGGCAAATAATCCTTTTCTTTGCGCCGCTTTCAAATTTCCCAGAGAAACCAAGCGTCTGAAGTCAAGTACGTGGCCTAAAGTGAATGCGTGGACAGACGGGCATTAATTCTCCGCTCCGGCGGCCAACATGTCGTCTTTGATTTTCGCTTTCGTGGTCAATGAAAATGGAACGAATCTATCCGATTGGAATATAAGAAAGCGAATATAAAAACCATTCGTTGTGGTTGTCGATCCGTTACATCCTGCATTAGAAATTTATTCATTTATCTTGTATCTCACATTGCCCTCACAGGCGATCCTAATCTGTTCACATGTTTCGAATTACTCAAAGAGCTGGACATAACACAACCTTTGTACGCCATGGGAACAATGGCTGAAGCGTTGTTCTCAAGGGCATTTCCCGCTCGAAGTTATATCCAGGTTTCCCTATGCATGTTCAGGAAACTTCATGACCCAAACAGAGACTGCGTTCGTGGAGTGATATTGGCGTGACCACAGTTACGAAGAGTAACACCGTCCATTACCTTATCCAATGATCAAGACTGATCGGTCGCAACAGATATGCAATCGGAAAACGTGAGACGAGGTTTGTCCAGTGACTCAAGTAAAATCAATTCAAGAATATGAATGTTAGGTGAACGAGTAAAATATGTCAGTGCTTGTTTCATTTTCATTACATAGAAAAACAATAGATTAACTTAAAGCACATACGAACCATCATTATCAAGATATTCATTATGCTGTTTCAGCTTGTGCGCCTCCAGGTTTGTGAAGGTCGAGAGAGTGAAGAGAGGAAAGACGTGCTGTGAACAAGCTGCACCAAACTGACCGTGTCGAGGGCTTTTCCTAATTCTTTCACTACACGCAACCGGAATTTGTGCCCAGTCTTCCCACTGTGGGAAGGCAAAAGCTAAAGGATTCAGAAAAACAGTAAAAGAATGAAGTGTTCATGCTAACTTGAGTGAAATAGTTTGACCTATTTCAATATTTTATTGTGAGTGTACACTTGTCTGCTCTAAATTCGAAGAACACACTTCATAGACATGTTTCGTTTCAAACCGTTGATGCGCGACCTTAAAAAAGACGTGTGTTATTCGTACTATAGTTTTAAAGATTGCAACCTTGTCGAGTTTTATGTAAGAATGTGCAGTTATTCTTATTCGTGAAGATCTTTAAATAAGGTGCGATTTTGTTCTTCTTAACTTGAAATGTATAAGACTAGACCCATGACTCAGACCTGAACTTAATTAATTTCTGAAAATGATAATAAAAGTCATCACATAATTTCTGCTGTGAATGTGAAGATAAGAGGTTTGGCGCCCAGAATAAATGAAATAGATAGTTCAAGCCAATATTTACCTAAAAAGAAACAAGAAAATCAGAATCATTGTCTGATTTCTCAGCGAAATTAAGAGAACAAGCACTTTCACTGTTATAAATTTCTTGGTGTGTGCGTGAAACAAAGATGAGCTCACGTCCAATCAGTTTTTTCGTCTTTGCCTCAGCCGTTATACAGGCAGTTAGCAACAATAGTGTTAAATGTTCGGAAAAAGTTCTATCAGCGCACTCCAAAGCGGCAAGGTAAGTAACAGTTGTGCAGTTATCATTTGTGCAACTCCCAATGAATTTTTAAGCACGCGCCCAGTTTTTAATTAGCTTCCTCCATAAGTAACTAAAAATTACGTCAAAATTACATCTTATGCGCTTGTCTGTACTTAGTCGTTTACTTAGTTATTTTTTGTTGTTGTTGCGAGATAGATGCAAATGGCCAAGTAAGGATCGTAAATGGCTGTTTTTGTCTCTGTGTACTTGGCAAGAACAATTACACATTTTATAACGGAGCACAAACTGAAAAGAATTCCCTCCATATGATTAGTCATGCTGATTATGCGTATGGCTTTTACTGTTCCCTGATACAACAGCGTAACAGACTTATAAACTCTGGGGATAAATGAAGTAATCATTCAAAATGCGCTGTCAAAATGTTAAAAATTATCCATTGCAACAAAAATCCCTCCACTCCCGAACACTTATTCCTTCATTGCCTGACATCCAAATTTCACAAATAAACAGCATCAGTGCGATTCATAAATTTAAAAAAGCATACTACAACCTTCAAGTTGGGGTTGGATGTATATATTATTCTCTTGAGCAATCACGCGTTCAACACTTTACGTGTTCATAACGAGAGAATAAAAGTGACTTGGAACTGGTGATGGACGATGAAACTTTATGCTATTGATAGCCATCAAATCGTTGACAAGCTCACTGTCATTAGTTTAACACAAGCACAGATATACCTGTTCTCAAAACTCATTTTATCGACTGTAAAGCTCAGAATAGTAGAAGGCTCTTGAGGCGTTGCATATGTGATGACCGTCTGTCAGCCCGTCAAGATCGTTTATACGCCCTTTCCTTCACCACAGGAAAGATCTTAACTTGAAATTTACAAAACAATCCGTTTGAGCATGATACGATGTGGGCTTAGCGAAAGGATATAGTGAATTTCATTAATTTGCAATCCAATTAACAGCTGACAGTGTGTTGCATTCTCAAAGAACAAGTTATCTATGCCTATTTCATGGCATAAAATACATTTCCTTTCGAAAGAAAAGTCAAAACTTACATACGTCCAGCTAGATAACCATCTTCACTTATGACTTACCAAAAGTAAGTTCTTTTCGTAAGCAAGTGCAACCCTCTCTCTCTCAGCAAAAAAGTTTGGTGATTGTAAGTGATGTTAAAATTTTGCCAGGTATATATTTCTACCCCTTTTGAGTCAACATTTGATCGCTGTAATGAGATTGCAATCCAGAATAAGCATATGAAAGAGAGACAACACACTTATAAAGGGAAAACCGGTTTGGGTAATAAAAATAAGTGGCTTGTTCGAGCACGGAAGAAGGAACATAACTCTTGTATGCATAAATGCTTTGTGGACAACCTTATGAGCCTTTTGTTTTTGGTGAGTTGAAACTCAACATCACGTAATGCGTTCTACTCTTTGCTCACAGCAACAATTTCCTTACAAACAGGAACCAACGCAAATGATCCCTTGTTTTAATCGCACTGTTTGCATGAAATCGTACCCTACAATACCTAATCATCGCATTGCGTTTTGAAGGAAACAACATTCTACCTGGTCCAAACATCTCAGAAAATTGTGATCGAGAAGGGGGAAAAGTAAAGCCTGAAACATCATAATGCTACCTTCAACAAAGCCAACCGCCTTCTGCGGTTCCCAATTTTGAAGCAGCAACACTTTCCATTTTCTTCAGTCGTTGGATGGAAAGCAAAGTGAACGAGTGTAACTTTCTGCGCCGTAAAATAGTGTGCAGTAAATGAAAAATTCCTGCCCTCCACTGCGGCGTTCAAATTAAGATTTTACTAATGAAGGAAAACATCATAATATCAGTGGCTGCAGTATAATTACTAGTTTTTATTGCAATAGATTCACAAAATATAATATTTTAAGTCGAATCAACTGAGGTGGTTCGTTGTGAAAAGTCTACGTAGTGTGATTCAGTTAAGTTGCAGTACTGAAAGTATCTCTGAGGGGCAAACTGAGACCTCCGCTTACAAGTTGAGTACAGTACAAACTCTTCTACAGAAAGAATGCTGTTATTCTGGACCAAGGTAAATAGATATTCAATCCTATAATTTTTGTGTGTGACTATAATACTATAATTATTGTTTTATTTAATTTATTTTCCTCTCTACCTCTTGTGCAAACCATGTATCGTAATTTTTAAAAACTTTTATTTGCAGAAAACCACCTTCCAGATGGATGGAATTCTTTTCCATCAGTTCTTCAGAACTCGACGACAATGATGAAGGTGTGAACCAGGTATGTATAAATTAGCATTGCAGTAATCAAGTGAAAGTTACAAAATGTTATCAAAAAATTAGATGAGTCAACCATGTTTCTGATAATGATTTGTAGATTGTTGCCGAGATGCTTGTGGAGGAAATGTGAATCATTTCATAACATCATCGACTCCTGAAGTATGGTAGACTGTGTACCAAACCATTTTGCTGCATTGGTAAAGTTGATGCGCAGCCTTGAAGTCAACATACATTGTAAATCACATTCTGTAGTTGGAGTTGCAAATGGAGCTGTAAACTACGAAGATGGTAAATTTGAAAACGTCGTGTAGCGTTTTAACAAGTCTAGCTTGTTTTTCGGATTCTTAGAAGCTTTCTCATGGTGCTCCTCTAATGAAAGATTATAAATTATTATTAGTCATAGTAACAAATTCAATGTACGAAATCTATATGATGGATATGGTGTGGAGGTAGTTCAGGTTGACGTAAGTACTATAAAATGGTCCCTTTTACGTCTAGACGTTTTCGAATTGTTGGAAAAACACAGGCACATATAGATGTGGAGGTGCCTCTATAGATCAAGCAATAACATTTTTTAATCCTCGTGAATTATGAACGGTATATTAGTAATACCATACACATGCAAATAATTACATGATAGGTTGAAGACGGTCAACTAGTTTGAAATTGTTCGAAAAGGTAATTCGTACAATCCATGTGAAAACTTTCTAAAACACCATTCTTACGCAAACCAGCTCTCCTGATGTTTGTAATATTTCATTCTAAATGATGACATGTCAACAGTCAACACTATGTTGACACTCTAGTACTTCTCGATCATTTATCGATGAAAATAGGTGCCTCCCGGAGACTCATTGAGGACGTTTGATTGCAAAAGCAAAAATATATACCAGTTCTTATGCATACAAAATTCTCCTACCGAAACACGTACTCGTCAGTTATACAAAGTGTGTCAGAATGAGTACTGTATTTGTGAAAGAAGATCTACAACTCAATCTTCACTTTAATGAAATCAAAGATGTTTTTAATCTTTCTTGGGTTAGCAGCAAAATAATTTTGAAATTAAAAACCTTGATGTTTAAATTTGATCGCGACGGGGAGAAAGAATAGAAATACTAAATTTAAGGCACTAAACTTGTATGAGTACATCATGCACATATGGTTAGAATAAGAGATATAGCTGAGGTTTGGGATATGCTTTCCGTTTTGTACTTCTTGTGAAAATGTAATGAGCAGGGGGTGTGATTTGATAAAATGGTTTTGAAAAGATGAGAGGGAATTGTTATGAATAGAAAATACAGCTACTTTTCATTTACCTTTTATAAACTTACACGGTATTGCAGATTATAAAGTTTCATATAGGGATGAGAAAGGAGAAAGCATTCGTCTCAGATTACTGTAATCGACACCAGGTGAGACTGCATTCTCCGGGTCTTTAATTTGCCTTTCCGTACAAGGCGAGCTTAAACATACGTTTGAAGTTCCATTTTGATGTTTTTTAGAATATTTTTTTAGTTGAATAATCTAAGTAAAATGTCCTTTAAAATACTATTCATCATACAATGTGGAATGATGAATTTCAATATCAATGTAATAGCTGTGTAAATTTAGTAGCTTATCCATAAGCTGTGTAAACTTACAACATCTTCATTGCTCAGTTTATGTGAGCCAATTAGTAGGAATTAACATAATTTTTAAAATTAGACTTTATCACACAAGTTACTGAATTTCGGTAGATGATGCTCTTCCGTTTCCTGCATAGGTGAGTTTGTAAGTTTTA
>LJIJ01001917.1:21394-34107 GCA_001718145.1 Orchesella cincta
ACACGTTTTAATACTCCTCCAGAGCGAATACATACATACGTCATCTGCGTTGCTGACCAAATCGTTACGTAAACTTGGAAAGATGAAATGGCAAACAATATCTTAAATGCGCGTTTGCTTTGAGAACGAATTCCTTTTTATACGGGTACAACTGAAAACAATTTCATTAACTTGATAGAAGTCTTGCATAATGCTCATTCTAATGGTGCATATAAAAATGAATTTGATAATATTCTTGATATTTTATGCTAATGATTGGAATTATTACGATAGTTTTAGATTCAATTGGTAATATATTTTTTAATTATACGAAAAGGATAATCGGGGAGAGAGTGAATTTGGATGTTGTGGTTTGCTAGCTTGACTGAGGAGCAATGACATACGTTCACTATATGTTTCATTGCCTTCCATTGGGGAATGATCATATCACATTGAAGTATGGGACATAGATTGTTGCGTTCAACTTTTATATTATTCTCATTTCCTGCATCTAAATTTCAGAAAACGATCACCTCTCTTCAAACCACAATACTTGAATATTACCTAACATCCGTGTCTTCATATCCCGTAGATATATGTTGGGTTGACGATAAAAATTGAGCTTGCTTTATCTTATAGCTCCGTATATGCACGCTCAGTTTTCTAACTATAAACCATCTGCCAGCCATGATCGTTATCGCTCTTTCCTTCGCACAAAAGGAAACCTTACCTGAACTATAAACAATCCCGTTTTGAGCAATGGTAGAGTAGGCTAGCGAAAGGTAGGTGGACACGTGTTTTACATTCTCAAAAACAAGTTCTGTTTCAGGAAATACATTTTCTTACAAAACAATAGTCAAAACTTACATAAGTCCAGCTAGATAACCATCTGCACTTATGATTTACACAAAGTGTGTTCTGTTCGTAAGCAAATTCAACCTCACATACAGCGAGTACCCTTTCTCTTTTCATTTATGTCACAGTTATGCACGGAGAAATTACTGAAGAACAAATCCCTCCCCACAGGATGTCTCAATATCATTCAACTCGTGCCGAGTTAAATAGAACCAGGCCCCATACAACACACAAATAGAATGAACCCAACGCTTCGACTAAGCACATCCAGCAGCGAACTTACTTCCAGCCCAGGGACCTGAGGTCAACTTTACATCCTATTGCCATACCAGCCTCATGAACCAAAATTCAATGCTACTCGGCCAGTAATTCACCCACCACCAAATCATATACTGAAGCCAGCCCTGAGAGTCTGCAATAAAAGTACACTGAATATCAACAACCTAGAACATTCGTGCGAACAATCTCACCCTCTCAACCCGCCTTATTTTGCGGCAGCGCATAAACAGTCCGCATCTGTCAGTCTCAACAAAGAGCCTCCCGTGGGTGGACAAATATTTACCAACCAAATAAACATTAATTTAATGATAAACCAACCATATACTAATCAATCGCATCTTGAAACTGGCCATATAATATGCTCATCAGTTAACAACAAAATACTTTAAATTCAGCATTATTAGCAAATCATAAGCCTAAATATTTTATCTATTACTGAATCTTGCTATTAAACAGGTACAATTTATTCCCTATATTGGAATAAGTATTTAGGAGAGACGCAGGTCCTCATAAACGTCGCAGCCTAATGACTTGTACGTGAACAATTCAATATTATTGATCTAAGACATAGGTCTATCGCATACCATCTAACATTGAAACTCTTGTTTAAAATTCAGCGTAGATTTAACAAAAAAGCTTTATCGTCCATGCATTATATCGGCATCCTATTTAATCAGCCAAGGCCACTCTGGCAGATGATTATAATTACTGTAGAGCAGCTTTTCTCCTTACTAACGAAATACAACTGGTCTTTCGTTCTAGAGACTGTAACCTCCGCAACAATTATCGTTAACACGCGATAAGATTATTGCGTTGACTATGACCTGTTCTCAGTTATTGACAAACCAACCGTCAGTGAGGAATATCCTTTGACTTATTAATCTGTAAGCAAGTCAGACATCATCAAAATTACGCGTGTAGTTGAAAGCCCATCTGCCTGATCACAAACTTATCTACGTAGAATTTCCAACTAAAAGAAAAAAGCTGTGAAACAAACTACTGTAAAAATTAGAAGCATAAACACATTCGCAAAGAACAATAGAATGCATTTTTTCGACATACAGCAACGCAACTTAACATCCTGAGGATTTTACTATTCTAACAATGCAATATTAATGCACGTTCAATGCTCTGGCACCTGTCAATGCAAATCTTTTTTCTATCTAGAGCAACACAGAAATAAAAAAAAAAAAAAAAAAAAAAAAAAAAAAAAAAAAAAAAAAAAAAAAAAAAAAAAAAAAAAAAAATTATGTCTCAAAAGTAACATGTATGATACTAGACGAGAAGCTGCAAGTGCAGACATTTAAGAGATTTCCATCCATAAGTAATAAGTTTCTTAGATGATGAATAAATAGGAGTGCAAGAAACGTATCAGTATTTGATTACTGTTTTTTTGTACCTGCAGAAGTTGCGTCAATACATAAACAGACATGGTTTCGAGACGCGCCTTAATTAAGGTCATAACAAAACCTCATATGGAAAAAATTAACATAAGCCAGTCCGATCATCAATGACTACTTTGTCAATATCATCTCCCCATGTAGCTAGCAATGCATTCTCATGCATAATTACCTGCTAGACCTCTTGAGCCACCAAATGAACCTGAAAACTTGTCAGGCAAATTACTCGTCAGGAGCTCAGCATCCTGGAAGCTAACAAAAAAAAAAACTTCGCTCTACTGAACACACTATGGGGTATCTCACAAATGTTTGCATGATGCTATGCGCTCCGTCAAACTTCATACATTAATTTTTACCAATGTTTCAATCTCTAAATTTCAACAAACAAATTCCGAAAGATTTAAAATGTGCTAAACTTGCTACCGATTGCAAAGATTCTACACTTTGTTTTCCAAATGACCTTAGCCTATTTCAATTCAGCCAGTACATACTCAAATTACTTGAAAAAATGTCTAATTATTCAAATGAATGAATATCACTCCACATCATAAAATAATGTCTGACAAACAATTCCTTTTAGGAAAAACCACTCAACAACTCATGCGACTAATAGTACAATTCATGACTTCATTAGTAATACATTGAAGGGAAAATGAGATATTATGGTCTTGCCATGTAGAGTTTCCGTAAGGCATTCACAAGGTGATAGGCCTGTTTATTCCAAAAGCTAAGAAATACAATATTGACACTGAGCTTATTGGAATCCACACTTACTGATAACACAGTTTGTAGCACTAAATGGCGAAAATCGACCACTAAGAGTACAAATGTGGCTACCTCAAGGCTTCATCGATCTCACAATCTGCTATTTTGTCTAATGATTAATGAATCTGCGCCTAATATCTTTAAATATTGTAAAACTGTAATGTTTGCAGATACCAGTCACTGTTAGCAAAATGCAAGCTAATCTGAATCTAGAAGAGATGTGTTGCCAACATAAATAAATAATTTGGATAATTTAACAAATGTTGATGTATATATAAGCCTAGAATTAAATATCTCAGTAAATGTAATCCCATGATAGTTGTAAAATTCAATAAGGAGTCATGTAAGTAATTCCGTATCCTTAAATATTGGAAATGAATGTATCCAGTCTAGTGACAAGCTTAAAATCTTACGACTAACCATTCGCTAATAACTCAGCTGGACCAACACATCATAATAATACTGTTAAGACGTTCATTATTGCCTTTCCTCCTGTATATAGCTTAAGAAAATGTCTGTAAATCGAAAAGAAATCGTATATGTTAATCAAAGCATGTGTACTTACACTAACTTAATTATGTGCTGCTGTATCCGCTTCAACGGGTAACAAAAACTCCACTTTAAAGAGATAAACACATCTCTACCGTCGTGCTGCAAAGAATTTTTTTAAATAAAGGTAATATATAGGCATATTCAACATTGAAATGTGTCAATGATCTGAAGGCTAAAGTTGTATATAAACATTTGTATGACTGGTTAAAATTGCCTTTCAAATCGTATGGAAGAACTGTCGCAACATATTTAATAAACTATCTTAGTAGCTGAAAACCCAACTCACCGTGCTAAACACGCAAACAAAAAATATGTGAACCAAACGCGATACTGTATTTAGTAAAAGTCTTACCTATTAAAATATGCGGAGTAATGCTCTGGATAACCTACCTGCAGAATTACAAAAAACTGGTATATGAAAAATTCTCAAACTATCCTGAAACACTTTCTTGATCTTCAAATTCTGAATACCAATGCGCTGATCAAAAATTGTTTTGTAGTCATCTTGTATTGCCATGCTTGCATCTTTAATGGACACTTATCTTTCTGACTAATGTTTTATTCTGACTTTATAATAAACTTTCCTAGAATAATTTCCTTATAAAGTTCCTCTTGTACGAATAAATAATAAATAAATATGTCCGTACGCTGAAACAAAAACTCTTGTGTTTGTAATAGTTTAGAATATCACAGCGTATATATTTCTAGACCCTTTCCGAGATCAAACTCTTGATCGCTGTAATGAGATTGTAATCCAAAATATGGATATAAAAGAGAAACAAACCACTTATAAAGCGAAACCGGTTTGGGTAGATAAAATAGTGGCTTGTGAGCACGGAAAAGAAAAGGCGAATCATAACTTTGTAAGCATAAATGCTTTGTGGACAAACTTATGTGCCTTTTGTTTTGGTGAGTTGAAACTCAACATACGAATTAAATTGCTGTCTTATTCTCACGTCTATCCCAGCATAACGGGAACCAAAGCAAATGATCCCTTGTTTTTATTGCACTGTTTGCATGAAATCGTTTCATACAAAACCTAATCATCACATCGCCTTTTGAAGGAAACAACATTCAACCAGACATCTCCAAAAAATTGAGATAAAAAAGTCGAGAAGGGGAAAAAGTAAGCCCTGAAACCCCATAATGCCACCTTCAACAAAGCCAACCACCTTTTACGCTTCCCATTTTGAAGCAGCAACACTTCTTTCATCAGTCGGATTGGAAAGCAAAGTGAACGAGTGTAACCTTTCTGTGCGATAAAAAAAAAGTGTGCAGTAAATGAAAAATTTCTGCACTCCACTGCAGCTTTCAAATTAAGATTTAACTAGTGAAGGAAACATCATAATAATCAGTGGCTGCAGTATAATTACTAGTTTTTATTGCAATAAATTCACAAAATATAATATTTAAGTCGAAAACTGAGGTGTTCGTTGTGAAAAGTCTAGTATGTGATTCAGTTAAGTTGCGATGTGCTAAAAGTATCTCTGAGGGGCAAACTGAGACTTCTTCTTACAAGTTGAGTAAAGTACAAACTCTTCTACAGAAAGAATGCTGCTTATCTGGACCAACGTAAATAGATATTCAATCCTATAATTTTTGGTGTTATATATGACTATAATTTTAAATATTCGATTAATTTATTTCCACCTACTCTTCTTGTGCAACCCTGTAGCGTGATTTATTAAAAACTTTTATTTACAGAAAACAACTGCAGTGGAAAATGATGATTCTTTTGACATCATCGAGATTCTTCGAAACCTCGACGAGATAATGATGTTTAAAGTTTGAACTGCAGGTATATTATCAAATTATTATTGCCAGTAATCAAGTGAAAGTTGAACAAATTTATCCAAAAAATTTAATAAGTCAACCATTTTCTATAATGATTTGTAGATCTGTTGGCCGAGGATGCTTGTGGAGGAAGATGTGACTAATTTCATCACAATACTATCGCTCCTGAAAGTATGGTAGGACTGTTTATCAAACCGTTTTGCTGCACCGATGAAGTTGATGTCCAACATACACTGTAAGTTACATACGGCAGCTGTAGAATTCCAAATGGGGTTGTAAACTGGAAAGAATGAGGTTTAAAACATCGCGTTGGGTTTTAACAAGTTCAGCGTTTTCTTACAAATTCTTACAAACTTTCTCATAATGCCTCTATTATGAAAATTATAATTATAACCGTCCTAACTTCTTAAACTGTGTTGCAAATTCAACAGTTTTATCTGCTATTTTAATATTTAGTTCGTTTGAAAACTGAAGAAATGGTGTTTTAAAACCATCGTTTTTGTTTAACAAACATTAACTTTGATTTACATCATGGACCAGACTGAAAGTTGGTCCACTGCATGTTATAATTTCGTTTCTGGCTGGTCGACTGTGAGTGCATGCGCGCAAATTGCCTTTATTGCATGCATGTACGATGAATTTATAATATACCAAGCATAAAAGCTCTTAATAGCGTTTTAATACATTGAGAAGGTTGTGTGTGCACAAACCTTTTGTCAATTTGGAAGGATTTGAGTAGGAGTCTCCTTTTTTCACAGTGGTTTTGGATTTGTGAGGTAGGACTAAAAAACTGATGAACCTTTCCAACCACCACCCAAACTTCTCCTAATTGTAGAAATGCATCGCATTCCAGCCAATCTAAAGTTGCTCTAGGTCACGAAAAGCGGTTCCTTTATGAAAATTGTAGTTTTTTATGTTTTATATCATAATTGAACACCAAGATTGCACTTTGAGTTGATATGTTATTTCTACATCCGTTTTGTTTGTTATAAAATTGCCTGTTTCTTCTAGATATTCACAATCAAGAGTTTACATAAGTCTATCGATGATCTTCTCACAATAGGTCAAACGGGAGATTAGTTGATATTTTATTATAAATATTTTGAGTTTCAGTTTACTATGGGTTTCACTAATTTTATCACATCACCAATGGTTAGAAATTTCTCTTTGGACTTTACATAAGTGAGGTTTCTTCAGATTGTTTGACAGAGTAAGTCAAGCTTATTTTGCTCATCCGTTATCATCCTGTAAATTATTTTGAAATCCTGAAGACTTGTGCTGCCCATCCTTCACCCCATAGGTTTAGATTGTAGTCACTCACGATAACATGAAATTCCAACGTGTCTGCATTTGATTTAAGATGATCAATGTGGACATCACCCGAAATATGTTTCTCTTGTTGCTTGCAAAATGTTAAAGCAAGTTCAACATGTTTCCAAAAAAAATCGTTGCCAATTTTTTCATTTTGTCAACTCTGTATGGCTTGATAATCGATCATTGTTTCTATAACTTTTGGAGCTTCTCGTACGCTCATTGGCGTTGAACGCATGTAAATAAAAAATAATTTAGTAACGCATATTAAAAGATATTATGAAAGCAAGCATGCGAAGAGAGTAACTTGCCCTGCGAACGTATTAGCTTTTTAAACAATGAAATGGATGCGCAACCGTGTCCAAGCAATGAGTACTCAACCTTTCATATATTTGATGGTAGTCATGCTCCGGTTAGACAAATTCCCTTCCAGAGGTTGATAATGATACTTAAAATGACAGAGGAACTAATAGGTCAGAATAGAGATTAGTCGATACTTTTATCGTGAAATTTACATATTTAAGTCTGTATAAGTTGGGGGTTATTTAAGAGCATAAAGAAGTTCACCTTTGTGGTTTGGTCATGGTTGTCACACTTTAGCAGAAAAAGTCAAGATTCGGTGATCGAAACCATATTTTTCGTTTTGTCACTGTCTGTGTGCTTAAATGATCTTAATGTTACAGTTTTTATGGGACATTTCTTTGTCTTCTCCCGTTCTCAGACAGCTCGACAGTGGATGCTAAAAAATGATCGGACATGGGTTTGCTTATTTTATTACTACAAATATTGTAGTAATTTGCTCGTGTATATGACATGACAATTAGTGTTTGGGATGTTCAAACGATTCCAGTTTTTTTAATAAGTAGATTTAGATTGTAGGCATTGATGACAGCAAGAAATTTCCTTGTGTCTGCAACTACTTTGAGATAAAACATGTTACCATTACTCAAAATATATATCTCTTGTTACTTGCAGAATGTTCAGTTGGACGTGAAGTTTTGATCGTAGAAATGATAGCAGGATCAATGCTTTGGAAATATTCACTGAATTTTAAGTTCAACTAGTATTTTTTGGCTAGTCAAAGATTGTAATCCCGGTGATTTCAGGTTTGCCTTTGATATGAATCGTGACGTGTGTACACATTTTTCATTTATCATTTCATCTTGACTAGTAAATAAACATCTTTCGTACAGTGACTTTTCTCCGACGGATGTATTGTAAGGATATGACACATAATAAATACAATACACTTGTACATAATACAACGATAGATTTAAGACACTCGAGATGTTAATAACTGTTCGAAAAGGTATTTTGGGCAGTCCATGTGAATAATTTTTGGAAACATAACTTGCGTGTACTAGTTTTCAATGGTGCTTCTCTCAAACTCATTGGGGCTGTTCAACTCAAGAGCAACAAAACTGGTTCTTATGCATATAAAACAAGTAAAAAAGATGTCACCTTGGGAAAGTGAAATGTAGGCTCAACCATGACCGAAAAAGGAATTTCCTACACGAATGGTGTGGCAGGTGGCTATTACATGTGACAGGTGGCGGTGATATTAAATTGTCTCGTCGCGACTTTTATGCACTTTACAAGTACAAACAAGCGATGATATTGAAAGTTGTAGTGGCTATTGTAATGTTGTTTTCGGTTATAATTATGCCTTCATTCAATTTGAAACTGGAACATTTTGCTGCTGATGCATTTTATTTGATCGTAACTCCCGACCGTCAATAATCAAATCCCCAAGAGTAAAATGTATTTACCGGAGGACATAATCAACTACATAATATTTGTTTTAAATACGATGTAAGAACTAGAGTCAACAAAGTATGAGCACGTTTTTATAAAAATATTGACATAACAAACACTTGTGAAATTTTGTCAGTAGATAAAGATAAGCAATCGTTGTGTTAATAAAATAGCTGTGGACATGTTTCACAATATTTGCGTGAGCATCAGATGAAGTGATATGATAATAAAAAGAAATGGTGTAGAATATTTGTATGTCTCCTGTTTTTGTCGTCTGATTTATTCCACATAATAACGGCATGCATTTAAATGGTCACCGAAAAAGGCATTTTGCCCACTTTTTTCAGGCAAAATGCACAGTAGGAAAATGTGTCACTTTTTAAGAATTAGACATCCACCGATTAAATGAAACTACACTTTTTAAGTAAATATTTCACTACACAAAAACTTTGGAGTGTTCGTGTACATTAAATTCGAGTAGTGGTAGCTTGTAAAAATTGTAAAAAAAAGATTAACATACATGAAGATTATACTCATATCCATAATGTACACATAAAACTCACAGCACTCTTTTATCAGCTCGTGCTCGCTTATGAGTTGTAGATGTCAACAAAAGAGACTGTTCCTCAAAAAATTTTATATTCGCACGGACTGACAACTCAAGGTTGAATTATATTCAACTGAAAGGGAACATGATCATGATGACACCTCCTGACTGTCTTGACTTACCTTGACATGAGAATAGTTCTTTAAAAGTCGTAATATCAACCAGAATATTTCTTTCGCTGTATTCAAGAATGAGGCTATTCAGGCTGATGGGCTAACTCATGTGGGGAGGGTTTCCTGTACTTATATTTGGAACATCAGAACAAGAATAGAAAGTTTCACCCATTTTGTGTTTGCTATTACATCAAGTGAACAACTTCGACTTTGGTTTTTGTTTTAGAGCCAATACATAAATCAAATGAAGCCTTCCAACCTAAATTCTTATAGCAGACTGTGTCATAGAAAAAATAAGTGCCGTTTGTGGAAAGTAGAAGTGAAAGTAGAAATGAATTTCTCAGCTATCAAGCTGGAAAAGTGCACATGCATCTGTCGACGGTTTCAAAAAGAATGCATTGTAAGCATGTAATAGCATAGCTGTAAGAAAACAAAAAAATTCATTTAAGATTCTGAAGCGAAGGATGTAAATTGGCCAAAGTGAAAACGTTAGACCAGATATTAAAAAAGAGCATTGATAGTTCAGTAGATTAAAGCGTTGTAAAATTTAATGGCTTTATGATAGAGTGAGTTGTATTAGCGTAAAAAGTAACAAAAATTTATATTCGAAAAATTTACAAAATTGCTGTTTTTTGAGTTGTTTTTCTTGTGTATGTTGTAATGTTTGTACTTTGTACAAAGATTTTTTGACCAGTGACGATAAAAGAAAATAAGCGAGATTTTTTAATAAAATGTATAAATATGCTACAAAAAAGTGACACATTTTCCCTACTTGCCATTTGCCTAACAAAAGTGCGGCCCCAAACACGCCCTTTTTCGGTTACCCACTTCTTACTTTGTGATTATTTGTGCAATATACATGCATGAAATTGGCATAATAAAAAACCACTACAAAGCATAACACTTATTCATGCAAAAGTCTCAATCACAATTGCATAAATTGTATTCTCCAATTGCCCCTTATAAGCCGTCGAGATAGGGTAGCGTATGTATTACGAATTTGCGTATATATTTTTAGATTGTAAGGCATAAATCATTATTTATTATTTGAATTGTGTTGTCGTTTATTTTATTCAAGGAGTGATCATTTCATGTTAAACTTACAATTAGATACACGGATTTTAGACAGAATTTAGTAATGGTTCATGTAAGCCAACGTGATGGCGGTGCAATACTACTTTACATTTCAATCATACTGACGCTGACCATATTGATTGTGTCAAAAAATGAATGCAAGACATCTGTATTTTCCCTGTCACGCTCTAAATACTAGAGTTTTATGTGTACCTACTTGACACACACACACACAAGTGTGTGCAATTCATACTCATATCTTACATCTCAGTTCAACACTAATAAAATTCTCAGTAGTAGTTTACGCAGCTCCAGCAACCTGATATTTTTATGACCAGCAGTCGAGATCGTTATCTCTCTTTTCCCCATCCAATAACATGGTGAACCTGAAGTTTGAGCATTTGGAAAGTGTGCTAGCAAAAGGTATGCAAAATGCTTTGTTGCATAATTAACAACAAACCGAGAAAAAAATTGCTTTCAATCTAAAAGCCAATGTTTTACATACGTTCTGCTGGATAACAATTTGGCTGCTGTTTGGTTACTTCTTACCAAAGTTCACACTCTTCGTAAACTAGTCAAATCTCAAACGCAACACGCACCATGAAGTCGTTTCCCTTTAAATTTCTGGATATGAGACAATAGGGTTTTCCTTTTTTACCCCTGTTGATTGTGGTAATGATAGAATACAAATATAGGGAGAAACAACTCACACAAAAGGTAAAACTGGTTTGCATAATAAAAAGTGGTGGTTTGTAATGTGAACACGGAAAAAGAAACGAACGTCTAATAAATGCAAAATACTCATTCGATGACAACATATGAAAAGCAATGACACGTTTTTGTTTTTGGTAATGTAAAATACAACATTACTTATAAAACAGAACCCTTGATAACACTAAGGTACCTTACATACCTAAACCCAAGCATTTGCCATTCAGTCACATGCATTTTTATGCGCAATTTCTGTCTGATATTTTCACAGTTAAAATCAAGAGGGACCGGGCAGAATATTTTTTCAACGAAAGTCACTTTCTCTCAGAAGCTTTCTCTGCCATCTTTTGTAAATCTTCACACGGGTGCAGAATCTTTTGTAACGTTGTAACCAGGTTACAGGAAGATTTGGGTGCGAAGCCCACAGCTCACATAAGGGGCAATGATTAACAGAGAGGCAGTCTGGATCTCGTTACAGGAAGATTTTGTTTATTAAACAAAAGACAGAATTTCATGGTGTAATATAAATTCAAATTACTGGTAAATACATACTTCCAAAAATTATCCCATTCTTCTACTTGAGTTACAACATGCTTTTTTAAGCAATTAATTTTTACCTTCTGGCCTTATAATTCTATTTCAAAAATAACTACAGTATTTTAAGGTTAAAATAACCCAGATTATAAAAAACACAAAAACATATTCTTTCTGATTTCTTTCGGAGCATGAAAAGTTTCTCCAGCCAAAATGTTATTAGAAATCTCTCGCGGTAGCTATCACACAAAAATATTTTTGATTTGAAGTCTTCATTTTATATGTGATGTTATGGAACTCCAGCACACTTGGGAAGATGTCTCCTTAAAAACTGTTTGTGCTTGTAGCTCCTTCTGCACTTTGGGCACTTGAGCCGTTGTTTGACCGGAACAGAATGCACCCAGAAATTGATTCTGAAAGCTTCATTATTTTTGCACACCTTTCCACACTCTTGCAAGTTTTGAGCGGATTGTGCCGTGGAGTGATATAGAAGAGACACATGCTCGCCTTCAAGAGCTGCATATAGCCAGTTTCCTGAAATTTCGACAGAGCGTGGTTTACATTGAATCTCAGAACTTGAAAATATTCTCAGATGAACTCGTGTCGCGTGCATCTTCAATTTTGTTGGGGCTCGTGAGAGCAGGAAGCGAATCAGGTTGGTAAGTGCGATCGTTGGTTTCTTCCACGTCATTCTCAATTTTTACTGAAGTCGGTTGTATATCTGTTTGATTATCTTCGTTGAATCTGTCTGCACCACTTGTAGGAGAGTATCTGAAATTGAAAAATATTATAATTTTGCTAATTAATTAAAACCCAGATTTTTGTTGCTATTACGAATGTATACAAGTGTAATTATTACTCCTCTGGAATGCCCAGAGTATAGAACGGTCATCGTCATCAAAAACCCTCATAATCATCATCATGATCATGCGTTTTCGACAGGCTTCCATTTTTATCTTGGTGTTTGGTCGTATCTGATTTTGA
>LJIJ01001918.1:0-34098 GCA_001718145.1 Orchesella cincta
TTTTTTACTGCGTTCGCAATTCAGGAATTCGTGGCTTAAAAAGTGCGCGGGCGGCAGGGGCCGGCCGGGGCGCGGGGCGCGGGGCGGCGGGGGGCGGGGCGCGCGGGGGCTCTGAATTTTTCAGTCTCCGTTTCCTGTTGAACTCCGTCAGCAGGTGCGGAGACTCTCAGCCTATTTACTTGCCAGTTATATTGACGTATTTGAGTTGAAGTTCGACGGAACACAAATGGTAGATGAACCAAGAATTGGAACGACAGTGTTCAATCATATTTTATGCAGATAGATATTTGCCTATCTAGTCACCAGCATTAGGCCCTTGAAAATTCTTCTGCCAAATTTGTGAAATGTATGGCTTGACACGAATCTTACATTTAATCCAAAGAAATCCGATTGCAAGCTTATAAACTATGAATATGAGGCCCAGTTAGACCTCTAGTCAAGTTTTTGTGGTCCAAAAATATACTGGCAAGATAGTGTTGCTACCTAGCTTATGAAATCAATTGTAAGATATAGAGATTTTGATTGAGCTCCTGAAGCGCAGACGAGAATTGTATGCACGTGCCAATCTCTTGAGAAACAGGTTTGGTGGATTGCAGTGCAAATGCTAAAGTTGTATTTGTCGTATAGTGTCAAAAACGTTCTTTCTCTTCCGTTACTGTACCAGTTTATGGACATCCAGTCGATAGGTTTTGCGCTAAATAAATCAAAGTTGCGTATAACCGACTCGTTTCGCGTCCTACTTGGCTACAGCAGACAGTGCAGCGCTTCACTGATGTTTGCTAAAAACAGCGTCAGTGACTTTGAAGCGATGAGACGAACCGCAGCTTACTCCATGCTAACTAGACTCGCGAATACTGAAAACAGAATTCTGCGCTCCATAGTAAGCTCTAAAGTATTCATGGCTCATCAAACCTCAAAAGTTTGGAAATCCTCTGTTATTTAGTGATTCATAACGTTAATTTTGCTAAAATATGACTGAATGCCAATGAATGATATGAAAAGCAGAAAAGACAAAATGGAGTCGCGACTGATAAAGCAAACATTCTTCTAAATCACTTCAAAAATTTACCTGCTATGTATGGTAGAAAACATTTGCAAAAACTACTTTAGATTAATGATGTAAATGCGACACATATATGTTCTTTTCATAAATAAATGAACGGATAAAAAATTTATTCTCAGCTCTAATATACGTTTCAATTATTTTACTTATACACTATTATAAATTGGAGCAAATTGCGATAAAACTATCAAAGTAATAATATCAATCAATAAACTAATGGTATACTGTGAAGTCAAGTCCACATCGTTAGAACGTGAAAGAGTCTGTGTTGAGATTGCGCCTGCTTCTTCCTTGATGGATGTTGACAGTGATGAAGAGGATGCTGTATTTGAAGTAAGAACTCGAGCATCTTCGAGTTCATTTGTTCTCAGCCGCTGTCCATGTACTCTTTTCACGTGACAATACAAGTAGTTACCTTGAGTAAACGTATGACTGCATACTTTACATTCATACGTGGAATTTACTAGATGAATTCTACGATGCCTACGCAATAGAGTTGAACCTGGATGGAGGAAAGAAACACACAACAATGCCAATTCATTAGTAAGCGTGTAGTAAGCCATCATCAAAATTTTTAATTTAAAAAACTTTTAACATTTAACATTAAAAACGTACGTGAAAATCGTTTTTGGCAGACATTGCATACGTGAGGTCGCAAGTCATAGGGCGTATGTTTTCGACGTACATGGACATCTAGCTCACGCTCGGCTGCCCAGAACGACGACGGACACTGGAAACACATAACTGTACGTTCGCCGTGTCTCAACATATGTCGCGAAAGTTGACTTTCACGTAAGAATTCTGCCACCACACTGCTCACACACACATGACTTTATCCTTTCGTGAGCAAGTCTTATATGCTCGGAAAGCACGAATTATCCGGATAAAGTTGTGACATGTGGGGCAAGGAATTGGGGTCAAGTTAAGCTCTTTAGCATGGTGTCGACACTGGTGCAACTTCAAGGCTTGCTCTCTCATGAAATCCTGTTCACAAACTGAACATTTGATGATATCCTGACTTTTGGGATTACGATGCAATTCCATGTGATGTTTGTATCCTAAAGTAGAAGTCAGAACTTTGCCGCATTCCTCACAAATTACTTCCACCTTATAACTCTTATTTCTCTTTAATGTTTCTTGCCGTATTTTTTCTTGACGTTCCTGTTCTTGTGGATTGAAAACTTCTGGATGGAAATATTTAATGTGTTGTTTGAGGGTAGCGAGATCACAACAGCTAGCTGAACATATTTCACAGGAACGTAAACGATCGATTCTTCCTTTATGTTTTGGGTAACACTTTTTGATTGTCAAAAAGTCTAACGCACTTGTCACATCTAAATAAACTTTCAGCAGCGTGTGTAATCTCAATGTGGATTTCCAAGTTGCGAGATCTTCGAAGGCCAAATAACATGATTGCATTGTATGTACTTCCCATTCAGTGCAACTGTAATTGTACAATTAAAGTTTGATTATTCCTGACAATGATTACATCCGTAAATAATACAAATACAAGAAAGCTTCGACCTACTACTTACCACTGTGCACTGAATTAAAGTGATTTCGCATCACAATGTCCGAAAAACAGCCTTACAGCCAGGACATTTCACTTTTTCTTGTTTGGAAGTGGAAGACGTATTACGTTTTCTGGGTGGTCGATTCCGATACTTTCACGTCGTTCTACTGCTCGTTCTACTGCTTGGTCGTATTCCAGTCACTTGCACTTTCCTCTGAATCTTCTGCATTAGATTTGATTTTGCGAACCTTCTTTGATAACTTGCGACTTGAAGTGGCACCGGCACCTTAAATAAATTTAAAAAAGTTTCAGTGAGCACTGATAAACAGTGATAGAAAATTTAGGTAAATTCAGTACTATATAGATATACGTTTCTTAATAGATCGGCGACTGGGGTCTTCTTTTTCAACTGTTTCTTCTTTGCCGCGTGTACTTCGCAAAGGGCCACGAGCAGTAACTATTTGAATAGAGCATAAATTATTAACAATGATGATGTACATTACTAACATTACCAAAAAGGAATTCCTTCCTACCAGGTTTCGGCGTAACAGATTCGCTTTCGACTACACGATCACTTTCGTTTTCCTCTAGATTCAAATTGTCATCAACATGAGGGCTGTCTTCAGGGGGAAATGCAGGTTCTTCAAAATCGATAAAGCTAGCACTCTCGTCATCAAACTGCTCTTGCTTCACTATTCGACGTAGCCAGTCATCATTCGTGTCAAACAATAATGTGCTGCATCCATCTTCATCTGAAACATACGGACAAATTAAGAAAATTGAAATGTGGTAATAATTGGACATCAGTTCCTATTCTTCCAAATGTTCAACAACTGCATTACCTCTATCCAGTTCTCCACTCGACGCCATCAGTCTAACCTTGTCCCTTACCGGATTGCAACCTAACTTTTTAATTTGATTTGAGGATTCTGTGCTTGATTGCATACATTTAATACAATTCTTCTTAACTGCAAGCAAACGTTTCCGCAATTCTGCCATTTGATTATGAAGCCTCATAGCTTGGATAACATTACGCTTGCAGTCTGCACAAACTGCGATTCCCCACGTTGAAGGATGTCCTGCCGTTTGTAAGAACATTTCTAGATTCTTCACAGGGACTCCAAGGATGACCGAAGGACAAACATTGGGCCAAGCTGATCCAACGTTTCCTCATGCTGATGGACTTTTTAAACAACGTTTTTAAGGTTTCAAAACTTCCATTTTCGTCTCCCCTTTGAAGCAAAACAAACATTTTTCTCCTTGCTTCAGATTTGACGAACAAAACATTTTGAATGTTGAACTCTATTCGTGTTCTATTTAGCTGACATAAGAACTCTATCTCTCAACTATATAAATGGTTAAAAAAACAAAAGCTACAATTAAGATCCAACAATAACAATTCACATTGACGGAGTAAACAGGAAACAATGTGAACGTCGCGCCGGTCGCAGTGTATACATTCAGCTCATATTCAATGGTATACAAGTATACATATCGTGTGAGGTCTAAATAGAAGTGTATCTCTTGAGTTGGATGTTAGTTATATAGAGATGTTTTTCTGTGTAGCATTACATGAGAGCCAAAGATGCTAAAACCGAGAAAAATCAAAAAGTTAGCTTAGCAAATTAAATGTGTTAATATTTCCACAGAAAGATGCATTTTCTAAAAGTATGATTTAATCATAAATCAACATTTTAATGCTCATGTCATGTGTATGCACTTTAATACCTCACGTTTTTTCGGCTTAGCATCTTGGCTCTCATGTAATGCTACACAGAAAAAACATACTCTATATAACTAACATCTAGCTCAAGAGGATACACTTCTATTTAGACCACACATGATATGTATACTTGTATCCATTGAATATGAGCTGAATGTATACACTGCGACCGGCCGCGACGTTTCACATTGTTCCGGTTTACTCCGTCAATGTGAATTGTTATTGTTGGATCTTAATTGTAGCTTTTGTTTATTTAACCATTTATATAGTTGAGAGATAGAGTTCTTATGTCAGCTAATAGAACACGAATAGTAGTTCAACATTCAAAAAAGTTTGTTCGTCAAATCTGAAGCAATGGAGAAAAATGGTTTGGTTTTGCTCAAAGGCGAGGCACGAAAATGGAAGTTTTGAAACCTTAAAAAACGTTGTTTAAAAAGTCCCATCAGCATGAGGAAACGTTGGATCAGCTTGGCCCAATGGTGTCCTTCGAGTCATCCTTGGAGTCCCTGTGAAGAATCTAGAAATGTTCTTACAAACGCGCAGGACATCCTTCAACGTGGGGAATCTCAGTTTGTGCAGCTGCAAGTGTAATGTTACCCAAGCTATGAGGCTTCATAATCAAATGGCAGAATTGCGGAAAACGGTTGATTGCGGTTAAGAAGAATTGTATTAAATGCATGCAATCAAGCACAGAATCCTCAAATCAAATTAAAAAGTTAGGTTGCAATCCGGTAAGGACAAGGTATAGACTGATGGCGTCTCGAGTGAGAAACTGGATAGAGGTAAGGCAGTTGTTGAACATTTGGAAGAATAGGAACTGACTGTCCAATTATTACCACATTTCAATTTTTTAATTTGTCCGTATGTTTCAGATGAAGATGGATGCCCAGCACATTATTAGTTTGACACGAATGATGACTGGCTACGTCGAATAGTGAAGCCAGAGCAGGATGACGCGAGAGTGTCCTAGCTTTATCGATTTGAAGAGCCTGCATTCCCCCCTGAAGACAGCCCTCATGTTGATGACAATTTGAATCTAGAGGAAAACGAAAGTGATCGTGTAGTCGAAAGCGAATCTGTTCGCCGAAACCTGGTAGAAGGAATTCCTTTTGGCTAATGTTAGTAATGCTACATCATCATTGTTAATAATTTAGCTCTATTCAAATAGTTACTGCCTCGTGGCCCTTTGCGAAGTACACGCGGCAAGAAAAACAGTTGAAAAAAGACCCCAGTCGCCGATCTATTAAGAAACGTATATCTATATAGTACTGAATTTACCTAAATTTTCTATCACTGTTTATCAGTGCTCACTGAAACTTTTAAAATTTATTAAGGCTGCCGCTGCCACTTCAAGTCGCAAAGTTATCAAAGAAGGTTCGCAAAATCAAATCTAATGCAGAAGATTCAGGAGGAAAGTGCAAGTGACTGGAATACGACCAAGCAGTAGAACGCAGCAGTAGAACGACGTGAAAAGTATCGGAATCGACCACCCAGAAAACGTAATACGTCTTCCACTTCCAAACAAGAAAAGTGAAATGTCCTGCTGTAAAGGCTGTTTTTCGGACATGTGATGCGAAATCACTTTAATTCAGTGCACGTGGTAAGTAGTAGGTCGAAGCTTTCTTGTATTTGTATTATTTACGGATGCCTAATCATTGTCAGGAATAATCAGAAACTTTAATTGTACAATTTACATTGCACTGAATGGGAAGTACATACAATGCAATCAATGTTATTTGGCCTTCGAAGATCTTCGCAACTTGGAAATCCACATTGAGATTACACACGCTGCCTGAAAAGTTTATTTAGATGCTGACAAGTGCGTTAGACTTTTGACAATCAAAAAGCTGTTACCAAAACATAAAGGAAGAATCATCGTTTACGTTCCTGTGAAATATGTTCAGCTAGCTGTTGTGATCTCGCTACCTCAAAAACACATTAAATATTCCATCCAGAAGTTTTCAATCCACAAGAACAGGAACGTCAAGAAAAAAAATACGGCAAGAAACATTAAAGAGAAATAAGAGTTATAAGGTGGAAGTAATTTGTGAGGAATGCGGCCAAAGTTCTGACTTCTACTTTAGGATACAAAACTCACATGGAATTGCATCGTAATCCCAAAAGTCAGGATATCATCAAATGTTCAGTTTTCGTGAACAGGATTTCATGAGAGAGCAAGCCTTGAAGTTTGCACAGGTCGACACCATGCCTAAAGAGCTTAACTTGACCCCGAATTCCTTGCCCACATGTCAAACAACTTTATCCGGATAATTCCGTGCTTTCCGAGCCATATAAGACTTGCTCACGAAAGGATAAAGTCATGTGTGTGTGAAGCAGTGTGGTGCAGAATTCTTACGTGAAAGTCAACTTTCGCGACATATGTTGAGACACGGCCAACGTACAGTTATGTGTTCCCAGTGTCCGTCGTCGTTCTGGCACCAGCGTGAGCTACGATGTCCATGTACGTCGAAATACGCCCTATGACTTGCGGACCTCACGTATGCAATGTCTGCCAAAACGTTTTCACGTACGTTTTTAAGGTTAAATGTTAAAAGTTTTTTAAATTAAAAATTTTGATGATGGCTACTACACGCTTACTACATGAATTGCCTTGTTGTGTGTTTCTTTCTCCATCCAGGTTCAACTCTATTGCCCATAGGCATCGTAGAATTCATCTAGTAAATTCCACGCTTATGAATGAAAGTATGCAAGTCATACGTTTACTCAAGCTAACTACTTGTATTGTCACGCTAAAAAGATACATGACAGCGGCTGACACAAAAGTGAACTCGAAGATGCCTCGAGTTCTTACGTCAAACACAGCATCTTCTTTCATCACGGTCAACATCAATCAAGGAAGAGCAGGCGCAATCTCAACGCAGACTCTTTCATGTTCTAACGATGTGGACTTCGACTTCACAGTATACCATTAGTTAGTTTATTGTATTATTACTTTGATAGTTTTATGACAATTTGCTCCAATTTATAAAATAATTTTAACGTATATTAGAGGCTGAGAATAAATTTTTTATCCGTTCATTTATTTATGAAAAGAACATATATGTGTCGCATTTACATCATTAATCTAAAGTAGTTTTTGCAAATGTTTTCTACCATACATAGCAGGTAAATTTTGAGTGATTTAGAAGAAGTGTGCTTGCTGACAGTCCGACTCCTTGTCTTTCTCTTTTCACTATCATTCATTGGCATTCAGTCATAGTTTTCACAAAATTAACGTTATGAATCACTAAATAACAGAGATTTCCAAACTTTTGAGGTTGATGAGCCCATGAAAACTTTAGAGCTTACTATGGAGCGCAGAATTCTGTTTTCAGTATTCGCGAGTCTAGTTAGCATGGAGTAAGCTGCGGTTCGTCTCATCGCTTCAAAGTCACTGACGCTGTTTTCAGCAAACATAAGTGAAGCGCTGCACCGTCTGCTGTAGCCAAGTAGGACGCGAAACGAGTCGTTATACGCAACTTTGACTTTATTTAGCGCAAACCTATCGACTGGAGTCCATAAACTGCTACAGTAAACGGAAGAGAAGAACGTTTTGAACAAATACAACTTTACATTTGTACTGCATCCACCAAATCTGTTTCTCAAGAGATTGGCACGTGCATACAATCTTCGTCTGAGCAAGAGCTCATCAAAATCTCTATTTCTACAATTGATTTCATAACCTAGGTAGCAAACACTATCTTGCCATGGTATATTTTGGGCACAAAACTTGACTAGAGGTCTACTGCCCTCATATTCATAGTTTATAAAGGCTTGGCAAACGGATTTCTTGGGATTAAATGTAAGATCGTGGTCCAAGCCATACATTTCACAAATTTGCAGAAGAATTTTAAGGGCTTTAATGCTGGTGACTAGTAGGCAAATATCATCTGCATAACAAATATGATTGAACACTGTCATTCCAATTCTGCATCCTACATTTGTGTCGTCAACTTCAAACTCAAATCGTCAATATACACTGCAAAAAATAGGCTGAGAGTATCCCACCCTGCCTGACGGAGTTCAAAACAGGAAACGGAACTGAAAATTCAGGCCCCACTTAACGACAAATTCCTGATTGCGAAACCAGTAAAAAAGAGTTTTTACTATAACTGCCGAACATTCCGATCACACAATTTTTTAGGCAGGGTGTAGTGATTAACTTTATCAAACGCTTTTGAAGCATCTAGGTAGCAGAGATAAACTGGCGTATTTTGGCGGAGGTAATGATGTGCCATATGTCGAATAGTTATAGTCTTTGTTACATCCAAGTAACCTATGAGTGTTTTAGGTTAAAATATTTCATCAGATACCTGTAGGTCTCTAAAACGCTCTTCATGTATCAGTACCCATCATTTCAATAATTAAGCATGAGTGTCAAAACCACCAATTCTGTATACAGTACACATGTTCACGTTGTTGGACTGTCTAATTTTTTGAAACACCAAATTCATACAAAATATGACTTTCCTTGCATAATCAATTGTGACAATATAATTGTAGTATTTATGCATACTTAAAGGTAACAGCAGTAGCCATAAAAAAGATCCAAATTATTTAATGGCAAAAAGGTTGTTCTATGAAAAATGCAACACTAAATATGTTATCAATTTAAAAATAGTAATACTGATATTATATATATAATAAATATTAGTGGAGTTCGAGTCAGAACTGAATTCCGCTTTGTAAAAGCAGAATCTAGACTCTGACATGTGTAAGGTTTCATGTAAATACTCTAATGAATTTGAACTCAAAAACTGGTAAAATGAAAATATAGCAGTCATACAGTTTATTAAATTTATTATCACTAGTTATTATTATTATTGATACCTACAAATCGAAGTGGTGCGAGATTTATGTGTTGCTTAACATGGATATTAGTAAAATCTTCAGATATATTAATCTTACTATTTTCATAAACTACCACTACGTAAATTACCTATATACATGTTGCTTTTTGTTAAGTGAAGGATTTACATAAAAAGTGAAGTTTCATTTAATCGGGGATGTCGAATTCTTAAAAAGTTACACTTTCTCCCACTTTGCATTTCAGCTAAAAATTGTGGCAAAATGTCTTTTACGGTGACGCATTAAATGCATGCCTTTTTATAATGTTGCAAAATGGCAAATCAGACTAGTGTAATGAAATCTTGATGCCAGATACAAAAACTTTGGTGTGGCTATGCCATCATTCATCACAATCATGACCGTATTTTACAAATTGTTCCCAATTGAAGAAAGTTCGCACACTTATAAGCGTTTGCTCTTGGTGCAAAACATATGTAAACTACTGTATCAATTCTGGAAAGATAACCTCTAATTCTCATTTCTCTCTCTAAAGCATGACTTATTAAAGCCAAGTTTAAAATTGTCGCCACCCATCAACAAGTATTTTGACCTCAATGGGTGGATGAATATTCACAATTCAAACAGGGACTTTTTGCAAATTTTAAACTGCAAGGTTGCATAAATTCTCATGATTTTATTCCGGGGCATTAAGGTGTCGTAAGTTGTATCGGATGGTATTACTGGTGTTCAGACAAAAATCTCGTAATCACGAGAGTGTTCAAGCATCGTTAGTTAGATAGATAGGTTTTATTCAAGTGTTTAAAGGCGATCCGATACATTAGTATTTTGCTTTTCATGCCCTCACGACACAACGGTAGTTACTTCTAAAATTCATTAAATCCAATATCCATACAATTTACATTGCACATCATAATTCAGTCAGCATTTTTCAATATCAATAAAAAACCTAGTTCGTAATCATAGACTCATTGAATGTGTTGTGTTTATCCTATGTCAAAAGACCACCATATCAGAATGAGAATAATATATAGACATTTCATTAGTTCCATTACATTAAATAATGGGCTTAAACCTAAAAAATTACTCAGACGATAGAGTGCCTTAAAACCTAACAACAGAAAATTGTAATACATTGAAATCAAATTTTGTTTCATCCAATCCATTGTTCCAATCTTTCGCTCTAAATTCTGGTACATGGGTTAGTGCTTATGTAGGCCAGACCCTGCAGCTAAGACTTGTTTGGTCTTGCGTAGGCTGAGTAAAGAAAGCGTTTCGAGGAAACTCATCCTCCGAAAAATGCACGTCACTTTTAACAACTCAGTTTTGTATCATATTCATTCATTCATTCATTATCGCTTGGAAATAATAATTAATTGTTTCTACGTACGAATATACCGTCAGTCAGTTGCGGCTATGAAAGCAGATCTCGTTGCCCGCAGAAAAATCAGCCTGCCTAGCCACAACTGCTAGTTCATATACGAATATCAAAAGAGCAAATAGCAAACAAGTAAAAAAGTAAAAAGCAAACAAAATTTCCTAAAATAGCCAATGATTATACATATAACACCCACTGGTATTAAGCGATTTGTTTAGAATGAATGGAAAAAGGAAGACAAAGATTGTCTATTTTTGGAATTGAACTTGTGTATACTTATATTGTTTAAATGTTAGTGAAGCAAATCCTTTAACCGGAAATGAAATCAGACGATTTCATTCAAGTTTATTTATTTTTATTTATGATTCTGCAATCAATAGACGTGCCCATTTGCCTATATGCCCATATCTTATTGAGTAAATTGCTAAATGAGATGGCATTACGCTTACAGCACCAGTGAGCACAAACTGATCCTTTGTGATAAGTTGTACATAAAGAACTTTCAGAGCGTTCGTTAGCTGCAGGCTCCACTTGTGTACAGCCTAGCAATGCAGAAGACGTAAATTTCAGGCTGCTCTGCACTACCTAAGATTGATTGATTGATAAAGATTAATGGAATGATAAATGCCATTCATGGTTCTGCTACATGAATTTACACTTCTTTTTGTACACGTGGGAATCTAGAAGGGCATCAATGCAACCAACAACGCAAACGTTGTGCACACGTGCAGCGCAAGGATACACCTATTCATTGGTATCCTAGATCTTCTCTTGCCTGCACACCTAATAAATGATGCTTTTATCATAATTTTCGATTCACGGAAATGGCTAAGATTCCTTTAAGAACTATGTAGTATGACACCTTAAAATTATGCTAAAACAATACGCTCAAATGATATGAAAAAGATGTAAAATTCTTTCTCTTTAGATTAAGCAGGTTAGACACGTGCATAATATCTACTTATACATAGCATGTGTCTATTTGTAAATATGTAGTTCTGCAGTTTTATCCTTGGTCCTTGCATGCCTAAACATTGACATGTGCATTCTTGATAACAAAATAATAATTGGATATTATCAAATCAACCAGGCTCAACGGTCTCCACCTTCTTTTTAAGCCAAAAAATGAATCCTCTAACGTTGACATAATTGGTAATATTTGTACCTTAGATGGAAGCAGGGGGCCCAGGTTGATGCTTCTGGCGATGCAGACATCAACTGTGTCCTCACCTGAAAGGATTGTTCTGCAAATTAGCTATAAAAACATTCCACAACAAAATCTGCTCTAGCAAATATTACTATTAAAACTACGTAATTGAGTGTAACCACGAGTTTGAAACATGCAGCAAGAAACTTCAACCATGTGCCAAGTGCTAATAAAATCATCCATGCTTTCTCAATGTTCGTCTGAAATTATTACAAATTGCCACAATTGTGTTCCTAAACCACAGTCATCCGTATTTATTAAAGAAACAACTAATAAATGTCCCATTGTAAGAATCTGTTCATTACTAATTCTCTTGATTTGCTTGCAAATAGTTTGATTAACAATTTTTATCAGAAATCCCGTAGTCCTCTGTGCGCTTTGTGTCGAAATCACGGCAAGATGGTACGTAACAAAGGTCACAAGTGGCGTTGTCCGTGGAAGGATTGTAGCTGTAGAAATTGCGTGTTTACCAAATATTATCGTAAATTTAAGGCGTCAGAAGTTAGTTTTATATGATGGTTTTACAAATCCTACTTTCATGTTAGTATAATATTGTGGTGAATGGTTTGTTTGTAATAATACAACTAAAAATCTGCTTCAGATCGCTGGTAGACGAGCGCTGATTGAAAAGAGAAAAAGGGAGATGCTCAATGAAAAATTGGGGGCTGCTGATACTGACAATGACATCAAGGTTTTTTCTGAAGAAAGATGTTCCTCGACGACTAAAAGCCCAGGAGAAGATATCCAAAAACAATACGAAACGAAAGAAAGTTTTGAATCAGCTTCGAAATCTGGAGCAGCCGCAGAGTCTCCACTACTTCATCAACATTGGTTTAGCCCACACGGACAAGTTTATAATGCGCAAGCAACAGTTGTAGGAAATTTTTCACCTATTTTCACTTCCTGTGGTTGTTTTCCGACGTCACAATCAAAACGAGATGTTGGTATGTGTTTGAAGTATACGTTTTGTATGACTGGAAAGCATTATGATTGCTGTTTTGCAAGTGAAAGCTTGTGAAATATTATAGGGTTTCGAGGCATAAATCCTATCCAACCCGAGTTTCGCGTACGAGAAGCTTTTCAATCCCTGAATACTATGTTTCACCCCTCACATGAAATTCGGTATCCTATTCGTGTACTTTGGAATGGATTTAGGAGAGATTTTGATTCAGCAGCTTCCAGGACATTAGAAGGTTAATTCGCCATTATTATTTTCTTCAAAAAAATTATGTTTCCGTAAATACATTTTACACTGACATTTAACTTTCAAGGTTCAGACCCAGCACGTTTTGCAGAACGGGAATTTAAGGAGCATCATCGCAAACTCATGGAACACGTTCGGATTACCGTGTCAACCCCATTTGGACCTGTGCCCTCATTCCACTCCTGGAACCCTGAGGACCATGGCTATTTTTATCGATATAATTAATTCTTCTAATGTATAATTTGGTTTTAATTTTATCAACAATATTTGAAATGATGTGATTCGTGAGCTCCTTCAATAACGAAATCACTAATTCCAAAATCTCAAAGTGTTAATTAGAAAATTAAATTCATGTGGGATTAAAATATGACTAGGGCCTTGAGTTCCAAGTCATCCATACGATCGTGTACTACCTAATCGCAATAAAATCTAGGTTGTAACCAGGCATGTTAAGTGGATAATAACGGTGATGGCCATGTCCGTTATTAGCCTGGATTTTAACCGGACATGGCCACCTAGTTCAGATGGCTTTTAATGGTAAAGTGGACAATAATATACATATAAAAGTTTCACGTTGTCTTTTATGATTTGTGCGTTCTGCACAACGACAATGGGCTGGTATACGCCGTTTGTTAAGCTACAAATAATGTAATATACAGAATTTAGTAAAAACACAAGTTTTCTGTAGACAGTAGACACTTGCTGGCACTGATAAAATCTCGATACAGTAGGGTACAACTACTTAAATTCTTCTTAACAAATCAATTTCAATTATTCTTTTTCTTTTAACTACAAGTCATAAGTTCCTTTTCCAACTAAGGAATAACCTACTGATAAAATCTAGAACTATTCTTTTTTAAAATTAAAATACAAATCATAAGTTCCTCTTATAGAAAAATCTCCAAAGCTGGTCTTTTTTATACAAGGCTTGTGCTGCGTATCGAAATTCATCTTGTTTGAGATACCTGAATAAAGGTTTTACGTATACGGTTCATCCTTTTCATATCAACAACAAATATGCACAAAAGCCATCAGTACAGGATATCCATGTACATAGTACTATGTATATCCATTACTATCCATTTTAGCCATTATTTGCCAATTAGCCGTTATGTACCGTTATTATCATTGTCCATGGCTTATAATATATTAGCCATGGACAATTAACATCTATGGTTGTAACAAATGCACAAGCTCAATGCAAATTATAACTCGTTCAAAATAATATCTACAATTTGATTTTTAATGCCAAAAACTAGAATATTGTGCTGCTGCGCTGAATTGAAAATTGAGAACTTCATATAATTCACATATTTTATTTTAATCACTGTTGGAATTGCAATGAGCATTCCTATTAAAAATTAGAGATAGAGAAGTGCAGATGAAGTTGGCCTATGAGATGATGTTATTTTGAGTTCATGATTGCTCAAAAATGACTGTTACTGTCGTTTGCAAGAATATTGTTTATATTAGCTTGTACAGAATCGTTTTCTGTATCAGATAAGCTAAGAATATTTTCCCATGTAACCAGGTGTTTAATTAATAATAGTTAAAATGTACATAAGACTATTTGTCCGGAATGTATGAAGTATGCACGAAGAAGAAGAAGCATGAAGTATGCGTCAGTCATTGAGTAAACGTGAGAGGAAGCATATAGGAGCTCAGTCGAAGAGGCTGTCATTATTATTCTGAGTTGAGCGAGCGAACGCAAGTCAATCAGACAAGATCAGAGTTGATTTTAACCTGAGAGGGATAATTGACGAAGAGTCAAAGTAATTGAGGTAGTACAATTAATCGAGTGATTAGATTGATTGATTAAATATTGAGATAGTTGTTGAGTCATTTATCTGTGCAATTGAGTGATTTAAATTGAGGAATTCGTGTGTTTTGCTGAATAAATTGGACTGAAGTTTTAGTAGTTAAACCTAAAACCCTAATTGTGTTTGTGTATCATCATCGTTATTTCAAGCACCTTTACATCTGAGCAACGGAAAGCATTAGGACGGTTAGACTAAGTGCATTCCCAACATTTTTGGTGACCCCGACGTGATTAAAAGGGTGTTTGGAAGGCGAGGTTGAAGATGGAGGCGTTGAAGAGAGCTCGAAGACCAGTGCGTAGGGAGTTTGATACCTACCTGAAGGAGCTGGAAAGGCTATTTAAGCAAACACCACTCAATACAGACGAAGTTAACGTGAAATTCAAGCTGTTCGCTGATGTGTACGAGAATCTCCAGACCCAAGACGCTGCAATTATACAGCAACTAACAGCTGATAACGCCACAGAAGCAGAAGAAGATCATGAGTGGGATGAAATCAAAGAGTTCAACGTAAAAGCCGAAACTTTGAGGCAACAAGTCGACAAGCTGATTGAGAATCATCCCCATAATAAAACTACACACAGCGTAGCAGGTTGCAGCACCACCTCGGAGGCGAAAGTTCGTAACTTTAAGTTACCACCGGTGCAGTTGAAGAAGTTCAGCGGCAAAGTTGAAGACTGGCTGGGGTTCTGGGCGCAGTTTGAAAACATCCATGAAGATCAACAGCTGAGTGATAATGACAAGTTTTATTACTTGTTGCAATCCTTGGAAGCTGGAACAGACGCTCACATGATTGTGAGTGGTTATCATCCATCAAACGAAAACTACAAGAAAGTGATCGAAGCCTTGAAGAAGCAGTTTGGCAGTGAAGACCTACAACTCCAAGTATACATCCGAGAGATTTTGAGCCTAGTGATGTCAAACGTCAATGCCAAGGAGAAGTTACCAATGAAGACGTTATTTTTGAAGCTGGACTCCCATCTGAGAGCACTGAAGACCCTAAATCTCGAGAAGGCAGATCCTGCAACATGGCTGTTTCCTCTTGTGGAATCATGCTTACCTGAGCAGATGTTGTACCAATGGAACCACAGTCAGCTATCCAAGTTAGATGGAAGTATCGAAGAACCACCTAGAAATCGGTTGGATATCTTGATGTCTTACATTGAGAGAGAAGTAGAAATCCGGCAAAGTATGGACTTAACCAGGAAGTTTGCCAACCAACATAGAGTGGAGCCAAACGAGAGAAGAAGTTTGCCAAAAGAGAGGAGACCAGATAAACGAGTTAATGTACCTACTATTTCCTCATTTCATAGTAGTGATAAAAAATTATGTGCTTTCTGTGACAAAAACAAACCATGATGCTGCTGAGTGTTTCCAAGCTAAAAGAATGACCTATGAAGCCAAGATGAAGATGCTGAGGGAGAAACGTTTATGCTTCCGATGTGCTGGAAGTCATATTGCTAGTTCTTGTCCAATTGCTAACCTGAATTGTGAAATATGCCAAAGGAGACATCTGCCTGTTCTCTGCAAAGGATTCCGAAGTGGAGAAGAGAGGAACTGGTCATCCGTAGGCACACCACGAGCAAGAGAGAAAATACCTGTGATATCTGGAAGCAGAATGGGAGAAAATTCTTTCAACAGCAGTGGGCCTAACCAGAAGAGAAAGTTCATGTCAGAAGGACATGTAGATGTGAGAAGTCCCAATTTCAAGAGACCAGCTATTGAAAAGGAGATGTTTCCTGTAAGAAACGCAACATCCAGTAGTGCAAATATTGAGTGTACCAGTGAAGTAGCGTTACAAACGCTATTAGTGCGTGTAAATAGTGGCGGATGTAGTAGAATTGTTCGAGCTTTTATTGACAGCGGATAACAACGCAGCTACATTTTGAAATCAACAGCAAAATCATTAGAGTTGACTCCAATTGGCGTTGAAGAAGTTGTTCACTCACTGTTCGGTGGAAATAGGACTGCCACTACAATGCACCAGAAGTACCGTATTGAGTTATCGTCCCTTCAATACAATTACACAAAATCGTTTGAGGTTCGAGACAGCGAGAAGATATGTGGAGTACTGCCAACAATCACCTGTACTTATCCTGAAATTGCAAGAGAGCTACAAGTGAAGGGCGTGACGCTGACAGATTGTGACCTAAACAAGAAAGAAGTTGAGCTACTGATTGGAGCTGACGTGTATGCAACAATAGTGACAGGAAGAGTTGAAAAGCTTGAACGAGGAGCTGCCGCTGTTCATACTGAGCTGGGATGGACCCTCCTGGGAAAATTATTTAGTGAAGAAGTGAAAGCATGGCAACATATGTTTGTCGATGTCCATTCAAGATGCAAATATTACTAAACTTTGGGAGCTTGAGACCATCGGGATTGAAGATCCGAGCAAAGAGAAATCTGAGAAGAAGTTAGAGAGATGGAAATTCAGAAGTTCATTTCAAATATCACTAGAGAAGAAGATGGACGGTATTCAGTGAAACTCCCATGGAAGAATAATTTACAACTGCTCCCATCCAATCGACCAGTGGCTTTCAAAAGATTGGAGTCAGCCTCAAAGAAGTTACTCGATACGAAGATGTTTCCTGCTTATCATCGTATTTTTGTGGACTGGGAAAAAGAAGGCTTTATCGAGCGAGTTACTGTGAATTGTGAATCCGAAGTAATCCATTATCTCCCACATCGACCAGTCATCAAAGACAGTATGACAACACCAGTAAGACCAGTATTCGATGCATCATGTCGTGCTGGCAAAGCACCCTCATTGAACGACTGCTTATTCACCGGGGAAAGTAAGGTGAAAGCTATACCGGACCTCATACTGAGATTCAGGGAGAAGACCATTGCTTTCGTATCAGATATACGAAAAGCATTCCAGATGATTGGAGTTAATACAGAAGATCGAGATGCCATGAGGTTCCTATGGTGGAACAACGAAGAAATGAAGAATCTAGTGGAGTTTCGACATGTACGCGTCATGTTTGGAGCAACGTGTAGCCCCTTTATCTTGGAAGCTGTTCTCTTCCACCACCTGACTAGCTGTCCTGAAGAAAGAGAGAAATCGGGAAGAAACTGTTGTCAACTTTATACGTGGACAACTGTGTAAGCTCAGAAGATACGATTGAAGAGTACCTGGACTTCAGGAGAGATGCTACTGAGTTGTTGACAAGTGCGAAAATGGACCTTCGATTGTGGCTGTCAAATGTGGACGAGTTTGAAGATCCGGCTACTAGTGTGGTTTCTGTCTTAGGACTCCAATGGGACAGAGTGAAAGATGAGCTGTTTGTACCTGTAAAGAAGATTCCAGTTCCAATTAAAGTAACGAAGAGATCCGTGTTATCCGCAGTACAAAAGGTGTTTGATCCGATTGGATTCACCTGCCCGGCTTTACTTCCTATGAAGTTATTACTCCAACGTGCCTGGATCCACAAGATGAAATGGGATGAAGATTTACCTGAAGCAGAGAGACGTACCTTTGTAAAATGGTGTGAAGAAGTGGGCGAACTTGAAGAAATCCGAATTCCTAGACTTTCGACGGCGGGAGTATCAGACAGAAAAAGATGGTCCTTACACACCTTCACAGATGCGAGTAAAGATGCCTACGCTGCTGTTGTCTTCCTTCGAATTCAAACTGGAGATTATACTGAAGTACAACTCCTAGCAGCGAAATCCAGAGTCGCTCCTATTAAACAGATGACGATACCGAAGTTAGAGCTGATGGGATGTCTTATTGGCAAGAGATTAGCTGAAATGGTGAAGCGAGCCATGAAATTAGAAGCTATAGAAGAATATTTCTGGAGCGATTCAACAACAGCATTGGCTTGGATAAGACGAGATCCAGACCTTTGGGGTACCTTTGTTTCCAACAGAACAAAAGAGATAAGAGAATCAACTGATATTGAGAAGTGGAGGCATGTTCCTGGAGTGAATAACCCTGCTGACCTTCCCTCTCGAGGCTGTCTTCCGTCAAAATTATTGCTGTCAAGATGGTGGTCTGGTCCGCAGTGGCTGTATGAAAGTGAAGAAAATTGGCCCAAGCAAAACGAAGAAATTAATGAAAATGAAGTCCAAGACGAGCAGAGAAAGTCGGTGAAAGTGAGTACTGAGACAAGCTGCATTTCCCTATTGGAAGCTGTACAAGTTAAGTATACATTTTCAAAACAAATACGCATTTTGGGATGGGTGAGAAGATTTCTGCATAACTATCTTGTGAAAAACCCGGAATTGAGAAAACGAGGACCACTGAAGAAAAGTGAACTAATCCGTGCTGAGATCATCCTTGTAAGAGATATCCAGAAGAAGAGCTTTCCCAAAGAAGAAAGAAACAAGCTGACTGGCCTTGAAATTATTGAAGATAATTGGGGAGTTTTGAGAGTGAAGACAAGACTTACCTATCGAGATGACCCCATCAACTTCAGATATCCGATGTTGTTACCCAGAACGGGAGAAATGGTTGAGCAGTTGATACGCGAGACCCATCAAAATTATTGCCACGCTGGAGTCGGATTCCTTGTGACAAAGTTGAGACAAAAATACTGGATTTTGAAGGCTCGACATACCGTGAAGAAAGTGGTGTCTAAGTGTGTTCGTTGTCGAAGATATTCCGCGAAGTCCATCATTCCGGAAGCAGCTCCACTCCCACTTGACAGAATCAAGGATGCTGAAGTTTTTGAAGTTACTGGTGTTGACCTTGCTGGACCATTAATCTTGAAGAACGGGAAGAAAGTTTGGATGGTCATCTTTACTTGCGCTGTCTACCGAGCTGTCCACTTTGAATTAGTGAGCACCATTAGTACAACAGCATTTCTGATGTCCCTTGAGAGGTTCGTAGAGAAGTTCCGCCGTCCTTCCATCATCTATTCGGATAATGGAACAAACTTCCGTGGTGCTGACAACTTGTTCCGGAAGATTGATTGGACTACGATTGAGAAGAATGAAGAAACCTCCCAAATCATTTGGAAGTTTAACCCTCCTACATCAAGCTGGTGGGGAGGATGGTGGGAGCGGCTCATCCGAACTGCCAAGGACCTTCTAAGAAGAACTGTGGGAAGACAGAGTTTGGCCCTGAACGAGCTGAAAGACGTTTTGAGAAGTGTAGCAGAGGTCATGAATGGGAGGCCCATGACTTACGTGAGCGAGAATCCCTTGGACCTTGAACCCTTGACACCAGCTCTATTTCTACATCCTTTGGGAAATGTTGACTTTCCAGAACGAGAAGCAAATGAGCCAGATCGTCTCAGATTCCGGCACAAGTACGTGAATACCTTGAAGCAAGAGCTGAAGAATCGCTTCCTGAAAGAGTATCTGTCAATGTTGGTGAACAGGAAGCCAAAGAAAGTGACGAAAGGACTTGCGATAGGAGAGTTGGTGCTAGTAGGATGTGACAATCTGAAACGGATCGAGTGGCCCTTGGGACGTGTGATTGAGCTAATTCCTGGAAGAGATGGAGTTGTTCGTGTAGCACGTGTGAAAACAGCACGAGGAGAGATGACGAGATCTGTTCAACGACTATTTCCGTTAGAGATGGATACCGAGACTGAGAAAGAAGTGATGATTCAAGCAGAAGAAACGACGACGAGATGTGGACGGAAAATACAGAAGCCTCTACGTTATGTTTAAATTGTGAGTGAAATAGTATTACTGTTCTAAATGAGTTATAATTATAATTGGCCAAATGGGACTCCCTTAGCTTTGTTTTATTTTTGTTGTGGGAGTTGTATGTGGTTTTTGTCCTCCAAAATAGTATTCCTTTAAGGTTAGATGGAGGTTTGTTTCCCACATACCCATAAAGTTAAGAAGTTAGTAAGAAGAAAGAAGTAAAAATTAAAATGAACTACCGTTAATTTAATTGGCATGAGGTTGTTGGAATTGCAATGAGCATTCCTATTAAAATTAGTGATAGAGAAGACTTTTGATCTAAGAAGTATGAAGTATGTATGAAGTTGGGTGGCTTTGTTATAGCCTATGAGATGATGTTATTTTGAGTTCATGATTGCTCAAAAATGACAGTGTTACTGTCGTTTGCAAGAATAATGTTTATAATTAGCTTGTACAGAATCGTTTTCTGTATCAGATAAGCTAAGAATATTTTTCCCCATGTAACCAGGTGTTTAATTAATAATAGTTAAAAATGTACATAAGACTATTTGTCCGGAATGTATGAAGTATGCACGAAGAAGAAGAAGCATGAAGTATGCGTCAGTCATTGAGTAAACGTGAGAGGAAGCATATGAACCAGGCCTGGGTGTGCGTTGAGAGAAAAAGAGAGGAGCTCAGTCGAAGAGGCTGTCATTATTATTCTGAGTTGAGCGAGCGAACGCAAGTCAATCAGACAAGATCAGAGTTGATTTTAACCTGAGAGGGATAATTGACGAAGAGTCAAAGTAATTGAGGTAGTACAATTAATCGAGTGATTAGATTGATTGATTAAGTATTGAGATAGTTGTTGAGTCATTTATCTGTGCAATAGAGTGATTTAAATTGAGGAATTCGTGTGTTTTGCTGAATAAATTGGACTGAAGTATTGTAGTTAAACCTAAAACTTTAATTGTGTTTGTGTATCATCATCGTTATTTCAAGCACCTTTACATCTGAGCAACGGAAAGCATTAGGACGGTTAGACTTAGTGCATTCCGCAACAATCACCTTTTCATATTCCGTAATATGAACTTCAATATTATTTTACATTCAATTAAATTGATGTAATCCGTATTGTTAAACATCCTCCTTGCTCCTTCTTCGAAGTAGGCCACCATCATCACTATCATTACAACCCAGTAAAAACAATGCACTTGTTTGTTTGCATCATGGTACGCTTTTTCCTTTGTTTACACACAATCATGTCGTTCCTTTAACATACATTTATGTACATGAAAATACTTTTGATTTTGTACAAAGATCCTTGTATATATAAAGCAGGTGCATATCACATTGATGTTACAGTAATATACAAAAATGGTAGTAATAACAAATACTTCAATATTTATTACTACTCGTGAAATGCGTCATATAACATTTAATAATTTTAAGTGTTCATTCAAGTCGCTTACTGCTGTTCGGCTGCCCACACATCCTATGGAATTGTGGAAGCTTTGTAATACGTGAACGTTTCAAAGAAGAAAAACTATTCCTGCACGAACGTCCTTTTTTGGCAAGGAAATATTTACTGTTGTATGTGTTAACTGCTGGTTATATTTTTAAGCTTTCAATTTAATCATGATACAACTTATAAACCATGTTTGATTAGCTATTACTTGCAGTTCTTGGAGTATAAAATAATGCGTAGTTATGAGATTCTGATTGCTATCGTAAAACACTGCGTTCTTGTTTGAGTATGCATAGCAAAAGCATTGAATTGTAAATTGGTTTGCTTTTGAGATGAGAAAAAATGAAATTAATGTCCTAATATTTAATTTTTTTGAGTTCGCAGAAAGCGAATTGTGAAAGCAGACTACACGTCGAAAAACGACTACAACAGGATTTCAGTTGGATTGTGGAGGACCAAAATGCAAAATCCCAACATGAAATCCTACGTTTAAACACTTAACCTGGAACTTAAAACGATTAAATTACGTTTCCGTATTATCAAGATGAAAAGACAAAAGATGAGTGTAAGTGGGTACAGCGGAAAATAATGTTCAATTTTGCTCGGTTGAACAAAACTGGTCCATGACTACTAATCTGTTAGAAGCCTGGTATTGGGTTCCCAAAATATTATCAGTGCCGAATACGAAGATTTGGGGGAAGAAATGGGGATTTCCCCCAACTTGAAAAAAGTTACGATTCTAATATCATATGCAGAATTGCACATACCGTATGTATATTAATGTTTCTAAGCTACCGTGCGTATTATGGTCCAAATGAAATGATCGTTCAATCTTACTTGTTAATCCCGTATTTGGTTTGGCACATGCAACAAACTGTTTTTATATGGGAATATGACGAATTTATACTTTTGAATATATGTTGCAGTTTTATATCTCAACACAAAAGGCATTATTAGATGACGCCACATAGGGCAAATGGCCAAAATTTTGCGACACCCTGTGATATTCCAGTATGTGATAGAGCATCAAATTTGCAGACGAATGATATAGCATACGACATGTCTATGTATTCTGTGGAGGTCAGGATGTCAGGTCAACCTGAGACGTCTGATTTCAAAAATATTTATTTTCGAATTTGCATTTTAGAAAAATTTAAAATTGGCTCTTCCATAATTTTTGTCGTAGTAAGTAGCATATGTGTGCGAAATTTCATAATGATAGACTGAATAATACGCAAGTTATTACATATTTACCGATTTTTTGATTTTTTTTAAATCGTCATAATTTCGAAACCCTTAACATTCCGCAACTTTGGAAGCTTGTTGGGGCTAGCTGACACCCTAAATATATTGACACCGAAGATAAAAGTTGCGGAAAGTACAGGATTTGTTAGATAATGACGTTTGAAATTTGGTCCAATATAATCGGGGTATCAGGGCTGGGCAGTTTTATGTTGCTATAATTAAAACTACAATAAAAATTGTAATTAAATTACCAGAAAACCCTAGAACGAGTGCAAATGTTCTGAAGTTACAAATACATACTTTTTGTTTATTTCTATTGATTTATTTACAATTTTTATTGTAGTTTTAATTATAGCAACATAAAACTGCCCAGCCCTGATACCCCGATTACGTAATATATTGGACCAAATTTCAAACGTCATTATCTAACAAATCCTGTACTTTCCGCAACTTTTATCTTCGGTGTCAATATATTTAGGGTGTCAGCTAGCCCCAACAAGCTTCCAAAGTTGCGGAATGTTAAGGGTTTCGAAATTATGACGATTTCAAAAAAAATCAAAAAAACTGTAATTATGTAATAACTTGCGTATTATTCAGTCTATCATTAAATTTTTCGCACACATATGCTACTTACTACGACAAAAATTATGGAAGAGCCAATTTTAAATTTTCTAAAATGCAAATTCGAAAATAAATATTTTTGAAATCAGACGTCTCAGGTTTGACCTGACATCCTGACCTCCACAGAATACATAGACATGTCGTATGCTATATCATTCGTCTGCAAATTTGATGCTCTATCACATACTGGAATATCACGGGGTGTCGCAAAATTTTGGCCATTTGCCCTATGTGCAATGTGTAAAATACCATTCCTCTTGATTCTGCTTGTTGCTTTTTCAAGTCAAAGCAACCATACAAGTTCTAAAACAAGACTTATGTTTTTGCTGAGTAGCTCCCTTACATAATATAAAGAGTAGTAGTCAATGTTAACTCAGATCAACCAGCGGCCAATGGTTTTGTTCACTAGATATTTCTGTTTCTGACATTTATTATGTGTTTTAGTTTAGTAAAATTAAAAAGTGTGACCTGTTGAAGCCGACATTATATTTCTTTACTCATTACAGCGTAAGTTGTTATAACTAAAAGAATTATGGATGTAAATTTGGTTGATCGCACTTGACTAACTTAAATCATATTTGTTTCCGAGTCGGCAGAAGAATAAGTAATCACCGTCACAAGATTTAAGAAGTATTGATGTATTATTTGGAAATTACAAAACATTTGGCACCTTCATCAGTTGTGAATATACGCGACAGCGTCTTAAGTGGGCGAAAACGAATCACATTATTTTTAATTCCAATAAAATACATTTGCAACATTGATAATCTGTTGATTTGTTCAAAGAATTTTGTTTAGTAGTGGTGAACTAAATTAGGTCACATTCTCGACGTTGAAGTACAAAATAGTGGCCTTAGTCTGTCTCAACCAAAATGTTCCGCTCAACTCAGACCTTTGAAGACCTGGAAAAAGTTTACTGGGACTTGGAATATTGGGAAAACACTTCGTATCGGAATACTACTGGACAATCAACTAAAATGGTATTTGCAATGATAATACATAAAACTAATAATAAACTGTTGCAGGCCACGGAAAGTTATAAAAAACTGAATTTGGTTTTTGATTTCAGCTCGTGATAACTGATGATAATGATTAAGGTGTTTTTTGTCGAAAAACGAAATCACTTTGGTTTGGATCTCTCATTTCTCTCGGTGCTTCGGATTTGTGAGTTGTTTACTTCTAGCCAGCATTAGTTTAGTCATCCATCATAATAAATATTAGCGATCGTTTTTTAAATTTCAGAACGAAAACGAAGTAATGTTTTACGAGGTGAAGTCTACAGCGGATGATAGACAGCACTGAAGATGGATGGAAGTGCAGTTGTAGCAATTCATATTAGGAATTCCAGTAGCACGGTTGAAAATGAGTTTATCAATCGCATAAACTGTCTTTTTGATGTGACATGAAACAAAGGCTGTTTGTTCTCATTGTGTGGATCTAGCAACAATATTCCGCATTTAGGAAAACCTTACTGTGAACATCTATAGAATACTTGATTGAGAATCAATAACATCATGGTAGGTAGAATATAAATTCAAACCGTGAACATTTTACTGAAACAGTAAAGTGTTATAAATTATCTCAACTTTATACCTTTTTGATAAATACATATTTATGTTCACAAATATACTTCAAATGTATTTACACATAGATGCTGATGCTATTTACATATGTTTCATTAAATATCCACAATTTATGTGTGCATGAAGAACTCCAACATCCTACAGTATTTAAATTATTATTTATATATTTCAGAGAGGTGGAATGTGCTTTTGAAACTGGGTGATGAAATACTTGCGGAAAAGCTTTTTAGAATGGTGAGGAACTAAAGTTCCGTCTACTAACAATGAAAAAATTTGAGAGGATTGGCAAAATGTAAATATTTATCTTTTACCATTTGATGTATTTTACACTAGGAAACTAAGCCGAATGGTTATAGAGATGTGCTATATCGCAGGGCACATTAAAGCCGATTCAGGAATGTGACTTGACTGCGGCTTCAAACAATCGGATTATTTATAACCAAAAAAGGGAACAAGAAAGTAAAAATACAAAAATCGTAGAAATTCGCTTTGAATGAAAAACGTATGCAGCAACGTTAGCTAAATATTCATAAAGTACAATAAAATTTTTCTTCTTTAGATATGTAAATATGTATGCGTATATCGGAAGTAATTTGAGTTACAATTACACACATTACGTGTTAAAAACATCATTGTTATGTATGTTATAATTATGCATGATAATGTTAAATCAGACAACAGATGGATTTTAACGGTATGCATGCGAGTAATAATGTCTCCAACACACGCCACTTCAAGTGGAACAGAAGCATAAACTGTATACTGTATAAACACGAAGGCGTCAAGTGTCCTCCCAACCGACCAAGGAAGAAGAAGGTGGTGGAGGTGGAAACGAGTGAGTCGGATTCTGATTGAGATGTTGAGCATTTGTTTAAAGCTTTTGTGATGATGTTTTTACAAAAGTATTCTTTTCTGTATTCTGTTGTTTTTTACAGTATTAAACTTTTGTCATAGTTGAATTATTTAAAAAGCATTCATTGGCATTGATACTAACAATTTACTTAAGTATTCACACATCTTGAATCCTGAATATGGACGTTTGCATGATTGCAGAGTGCTAAGAGCATTTTAACGCAAACCCTACTTTGAATAACTTTGAAAATGTATAATTGCATATTGTAGGATTTTATAAACAACGATCTGAGATCAAACGATGCTGATTTGAAAGATTTTTACACCGCGTTTGAGGAAACAGTACAAGTTTACTCTCCCAAGTTGCAAGTACTCCATTAGCTTTTCAACATAGTCATACTGATTAAAATTGAAATGCAGAATGGAGGCCGTGCATTCTTAAGTCATTGCTGATGTCACTGCAAAAACATGGAATGCTAAAGTACGGTATAAAGCGTACAAACATTCAAAGATTTATATATGGAATCTTCTCTCAGGAGTTGCCAACCATTGACGAATTATAAAAATGCACTTGAAGATATATTTTTATGTATGACGTAGACAGGCACTGGAACTGGAAGTAGTTCACATGTATGTGAAGTCTTCTCAGCTCAAACTCATTCAATTTCATTTTCTGTTGCTTCACTGGATCTGTGAAAGAAACGCAAAGGAATCGTTTGTTTGATTTTTACATGATGATGATTATGATGTGGATATCAAATGAGCGCTTTATGCCTGGATAGAAGCCGTTGCGACTACGATTTTTAGGTTTTGTATGTGGTGGTTGTTCATTTAACCAATATTTTACCAAGTTATTCCACAATGGTCGCGTGTTCAAAGGAGTGAAATGTTCATACATAATTCACAATTAACAGTTCAAATGTCCTGTTTGCAGTGAGCTACAACGACGTCAAGACTTCTGGTGAAAAACTAACTCAAGCTGAGTCAGTAAACGAACAAATTCATTTTAAAAAGATAGAAAACCTTATTTATCCAAATAACATCATCAAGAATTTGGTTCGGGGTTGATACAATGAAAAATTTAAACTTAAGAAAGGATTGTATGAGCGATGGAGCTGAAACCGGAGTATTGTTTCAGAATTGTATTTACTCATGAACTGAATAAGTCTTATTACTGCAAGGAAATTCTTACAAACTAACAACGAGGTGAGTTCATATCCAAAGTGGCAAACATCACCACCAGCTTAAAACTTTTTAAATGTAGTTTTTCCCAGCCAATATCATATTAGCCTCTCTTTCCAGCTCTTGAAGACAAGAATCAAACTCAGCAACAAAGTCATCCAGCTCATTCTCGAGCACTGGCGTACTTCTCACAAGCATAGAAGCTTGAATACTGCCCCCATAATTATTAAATCCGCAAGTGTAGTCTGCAACAGTTTTGAAGTAATTTGTTAATACGTAAAATAAATGGGACTAAAGTAAACCAACTTACCAATGCCGGTAACGAGCGGTGGAAATGCTAGGATGGTTTCCACATCCCCATTTTGTAGCTTGTACAACTTCTCAGTTGCTGGTAATGCGGTTACACCGCAGCTAACGCCAATCATTGTCTTTTGAAGATGATGACGCACTCGACTGGGGAGAAGGCCCAACATCGTTAAACCCCAAAACATGGTGTCAACCTCGTGCTCCTTTTCTTCATTGATTGTAATGAGCTTCTCAATCTCCGTGAGTTGCCGTTGGTTCGGCCCAGCCAAAGGGAGAAGTTGAATGAGCAGACAGAATCTGTTCTCAGGTTGCCCCGTTGAGTATGGAAGCTTAGCATGTGTGAAGGCTACTTTCAGACGCTCCGGTGTTTCCATTCCCTTCTTTTCGGCAGTGTTGTGAAGAGCTGATATGAAGCTAGCAGTGATGACGGAGAGAGTTTGGCAACCGAATGCAATGCGAATTCGGGTCATGGCAGAACTGGTCATTTTCAGTTTTGAGCTGGCCAGTAGCCATCTTTCCTCCTCGTTCCTTTGGTTGAGGGTAAGGAACATGCTTCGTCTGCTGCCCAACACAGATTTCAGGCTGTAGAGTGGACCCTGTAAAAGGAGTCGTGAAAAGAAGAAAAACTTTCGGAATATTGTTGGCTGAGAAGCTCCTTGTTTATTCATTACATCAATGGGCATTCTCATCGTCTCACTCCCGTCCATAATGCAAGTCTGAACAAAGCGTGAAAAACAGTTGCCGTCCATGTAGGCGTGGTTCATTTGAAGAATGAGAGCGACATAAATTGAGTGTTGCTTATCAAGATCACTCCTCATTCGAACTTGGGGCATTACTAAAATCTCCCAATCCGGTCGCTCACACGTACCTTTTGAAGAGTTGATTGAGTCGTTGAGCAAGCTCTGCATTTCGTTTGTCGTCACTATTTTGTTACAGGAACCGGGGAAATAGTTTACGTGCTCATTTATATTGAAGCTTCCGTCAATGCTTAAATCTTCCCAAAAGAAAAATCCAAACTTAGTAAGGTATCGATATTTAAGTTTCCTATATGGGCTGCAACAGTGATCCAAACTCCCGTTGACTTTGGTGCGAAGTTTTTCCAAGCTAAACTGGTTGGCTTGGAGCCTCACAAAGAAACAGGCTGTGAATCTCACAGACGAACCATCATAGTTCAAATTGCAGCTTGTGTCCCGAGGGTGCATAAGCTTGAAACGCCCTTTGAAGGTAAACCACAAACCCGCTTTTACAGCTTGTCGCACTAAAAATAAACCCCCGAATATGAGCAAACATACTGGAAGTACAATTAAACTTGTGCAGAAGCACAAAAGATTGTAGCCGATTTTGGTCAAACGGTTGGAATATCTATTGCTTTTGATCATAGTTGGTAAGATAAACTGGAATAATTTCGTCTAGGTTTTGTAAAATCGATCTGAATCAACCAGAGAAGAAAACTTCGTCTTTCCACTCTCGGTTAGTTTACGGTCATGAGTAGAAGCTGGGAAGTACTTTCTGGAAAAAATTTAGTTCCCAGTGCAAACCGGTTTCGCTAACAAGGAATGAATTGAAAGTGCAGCAAGTAAGTAGAGTTTCAACCCTGCCAGTTCTGCATCATCCCAATTGCTGATCAGTAGAGTTGTTCATTCTATGTAAATACATATTTTTCTTGCGTTATCTGACTGAAGCCAAACTTTGTATGATTATGTTTGGTCACAAATGGAGTATTTTAAGCCCATGTTGTAATTACATATTTTACATATGTTGACTTTTTGCTACATATTACATATTTAGTAACATATCTTGCGATTTTTCTTGATTTTGACCGTTATTTGTTAATTTTGGTCATTTATCGTAATTCTTTATGCATTTATTAGATCAAAAGTAGGAATTCTTTAATCTTGAACTGCAGGTCTAGCTTTTCTATTCTAAAACGTTACTTTTTGGGGTGGATTTATGTAAGAAACAGCGTGCGAAACATATAAGAAAGTCAATTGTTGTCTAAATCTAATTTGCAAAGTCGAATTTCGCACATTTTTTGCGGTTTTAACTACATATTTAACTACATATTTTGACTTTTTTAACAACATATTTACATACATATTTTGGCCATTTTAACTACATAGAATGAACAACTCTACTGATCAGCTACTTAAAATATGACTGTTATACTGAAAACCTAATAAGTAAATACACATCCAGAAATTTTGGTGTGAGCATTAGCAAGCTTTTATCGTATTGGTAAAAGTCAAACTGGGATCAACAACAAAAAACTATAAGATGGGTTTCATCAACGCAAGTTAAGACATCCGCGGTTTTAAATGCGGTTGCATTTGCTATTCAAAATAACAGCAGCTGTTGCGTTGAGCATCATCAGTTCCCAAGTAACCATTCGTCATCAATTCTACACCGCCACAATATCTAAGTTCGACTTTTCGATATGGAAGCGATATCAAACCTTAATTTATATTGTGATCGAAATAATATCGAAATGCTATCGATGTGTCCGCGTTTTCGACCTCGTAGTGCAAAGATGTTCTATACCGCAGCGAGATAAGGATATTAGTCGCAGCAATATGTAAAAATATCAAACGGATGCTCCTCAATATATATTTTATACTAGTTGAGACTTATACATAATAGTAAGTAAATATGCAGTCAGTGCCTTCATGAAATACCATTGAATACAAATTTATTAATTTTACACAAAGGGTATGTTTTATTATGACAGAAGAAAGTAGTGATTGAGTTACAATTAACAATATAGATCACACTTTAACAAACCAAAAACAAAACGGTTTGAATATAATAAAATTAGATGTCGCATTAATTTTGTTTCACTGACCAAACTTCTAAAAAACTAATAAACAACCGTTTCTTTCCACTTCTAAGTTCTGCTGGCTTAAATCGGAAAATATTTACTTCACTGTCACAGTTCAAATTGTGGGAAGATTTCCTGTCGTCTACAAGTGGAAGTGGCCTCTTGTAATTGCTGAGATTCACCACATACTTTTTGTAACTATTTCTTTTTGAAGCTGCCATCGTCCTGAGCTTCGTTTGACTAATTTGAAAATGTTCACAACTTAACACTGAAAATTACTAATGCAGTTGTGCTCTTGAGTTTGTGTATTTACATGAACTTGGTTAATACACAAGTACAGAACGGGATGTAATAGAAACATAAGTTTAAGTTTCCTTTGATTTACAAATGATGTTTTCCCGCTATACCTATTTCGATATTTGAGCGATATCGTATCGATTAAGGTCCTTATGTATAACTAATGCATGAATATATAAATCAAACCTTATGGATGTTGATGCAGTCGATAAACATAAGATATCGAAGCTATATTGCCAGTTCTATATTGAATCAACGCGGATTAATCCAGGTTGATTAAATATGTAAAGATGATCGAAACTTCTATATCGAAAACGCGATTAGTAAACTATGTCGAAACCATTATGAAATTGCGCAGTAGATGTATTTGAGACATTGCGATATTGTGACGAGATTATTTCGGTTAAGTGTGTTACTTGGGTATTTATTATGTTGAAAAATCATGTTTGGTTTGATAACTTCGAAATGTGTGACTGACTGAATATGAATTACATGATGATTTTTGTAGGTCAACAGTCAACAACAGCATTTTATAGGGATGTATTATATAATTTAGCATTATCTAACATAACACCATCTTCAGCTGCCTGCGTGGTTTTGTATGAATGTGCCAGACGTCAAGCCAAAGTTGGGATTTCGCAAAGGATAATTTTTGGGTTGATTTTCCCAAAAAAATAAATATCCATTCTTTCATCGTTTTATGTATGCATCGTCTTCATCATTTTGGCTGCTTCTTCATTATAATATGTACCGTAAATCATCTTTGCAAACTTCGATGTGCCTATTAACAAATGAACGAGGAGGGGATGGATTGTGTGGTGGTTGCCTAATTCTTATTGAATTAGCGTGAGCACTGGTTTTATTATTGCGTGCGTGTGTGTACGTAATAAAGGTGCACCATCAACAATGCTTTTCCAATAGGTGGACACCGTTTTTATAAGAAAAAAGTGTAATAAAAATATGAAATTGCAAATATCCCATTCAATTCAGTCAAAAAAGTTGCAATAGATTATGATGGTGATAATCATTCGAATATGGTCAAAAGCACACAATATATATATTTGTATTCTTGTTTCAGTTTCAACAAATAAAATATTAGATTAGATGAGCTGAACAAACATTTTAATATATTAGCTTTTCAGTGCGTGTAGTGGTGTAAGAAGCAGACTGACTGGTAAGTAAACAGAGTAGCTATATAGCTACTTTAATTGTTAGTGTTAGCGTTTAAGAAGTTTATGCTAAAGAGACGATTGGCAAACTGTTGTGAATTTTTGGTAATTTCTCTGAGTTTGACGAAAGAAGCGACGATTATTACACCAATAAATCATGAATAATGTGATGTATGCGATGCAATATGTCATGGGATGATTTGCAGCGACACATTGCAATGTAAAAGGTGCGAGATTAATAGATCAGTACCAATTAAGTTACTCTTGTTTGTAGATAATCGGTTAGCTCTGTCAATAAATCTTTCATTTTACGCCAAAAATGTAATGTTTTACTGTTTACTTGCTTTGAAGTTTTTCCGCAGAAATTCTCAAGGTTATGATAATTCATTCGGAATGATCTATTAATGAACACCGTTGTTGGCCAAACTTTCTTCTCAATCGGATGTTACATTATGCCCATTTTGAACATATATATTTTGAAAAAAAAACTAGGAGATGTGTTAGGAATTTTACCAAATAGAAAACCAATTTTTGCCAAGATATAACTGAAAATTTTAATATTGTTGATTGTTCATTTGACATAACATTTCTTTAACAATTTATTGAACATGCTGCTTCAAATTGTGAATTCGTTCACATTCACAATGTGTATTACGAATGCTGATCGTGCTTACTGAACGCAACATAATCTCCCATTCGTATTCTTTCCACGAAATTCCATTAGCGAACAGATTAAGCATCTAAAAATTGACCATTCATTTACCAGTATAATTATCGACAAACTACTCTGTAATAACTGAGACATAGCTACCCCGAACCTTACGCATGTTGTTTGACAAGCTCATTAAGGAGCCAAATGACATAAAACTAGTTCACGTAATCAATACTTAAAAATTAAACTGTTCATTTACTCGACAATGGACGTGCGCCGTCATATGTTCTAGAAACAGTGGAATGTGCCATTTAACTGCATTTCTTTGTATTTTTTAAAATTGGAATTCAGTGCATGCAACGCAATGCAACCAACAGTAAATTATTTTTACTTAGAAGTGAACCAATTAATTCCATTGTCTTTGAATTTGCAACTGAACCTGGAGTATATCTGCATTAAAAAAATAAATCTCAACTTTCCCCACGGAAGTAAAGTGCCACGCCAATCGAAGCCAGCATATTATGCCTAAAGCAAATTTGATAGTAATTAAAATCGACTGTCGCTGTAATTAATATCATCCATTTTATTCTTCTATTACATAGAAAATAGACCAACTTTATGAAATCATGAAAACTCTCAATAAACTATTTGTTCATTAATTATGAATAGCACAAAAAGTACCCACGGATATTATATTTTGACCTGATTATTTTCGGTCATCATGATAATTGTTTAGGGAAATACTTGAGTATTTCAGAATATGAGTGTACTATCTATACTTTCATAATTTATGCATCTGATAATCGGTACAAAAATTTGCATTTTCTAATCACTTTTACCTCAATACTCTAACTGAAAACATTAATATTTCATTCAGAGTGATTGCAGTTGCAACGTTGCAAGTTGTAATGAGGTACCTATTACAGCACGGTTTACAACTTTAATAACTGGGTGGCATCACGATAAAAATGACAGCTTTTAGGAGCTCCAAAAGGAAGAGAAATCTTTCATTTAACAAGACTGAAGGAGAAAAAGAAGTCATAAAAATCAGACAGCAAAGATGGTTTGTCATTTATAAAAATAAAGATTTACATTCTGTCTCAAGATTTTAACTCATTCTGGCTGTAAAATCGATTATTGCTTTTACTTACAAGCAATAAAAACGTATGATGACCCCCAACACGTTTGTGGTTGGTCGTTAGATTTGCAAAAATAAAATTCTTTGAAAGAAAGGACACAAATTACATGAGAGTTGGAATTGTAAAACATTTAGTTAGTTAAAGACTCTAAAAGCCATATAAATATAGATTTGTAAAACTAATTTCATGTGCAATTGTCCTACGTGAACATATAATCCGAATTCCCCACTCCCATATCTATATTAATAAAGGAGGAGAGGCTCAATTTGTATATATCAAAAGCTATCGTGTAATTTACAGTTATGACTCGTAACGATCATTATTACATGATTACTATCATATTATTATGCATTATCGAGTGATTCCTCTTCTTTTAATTTTTCTCAAAAAAATAAATTTTATTGAAAATCCAATGCTTTTTCAATCTCAGCATGAGCATAATACATTTCATGCAATTAGGAACATTGTCTATTTGCAT
>LJIJ01001919.1:0-34066 GCA_001718145.1 Orchesella cincta
ACGCTGACATGCATGCTCAGACTGCTTTGACGGGATGATATAGTGTAAGGTCGAACTTTCTCTGTAGTATTGTGGATAAAGAATACAGACAAACAATTACGCGAGATGGACCGTTCACAATAAGAAATTATTCGACATCGGTAAATAATGCTGATCTTCTGTGCTTGCCTTTTAGCAAGTCATTTGTAGTGTGCCGATACTGTTAACGGCAACTTATTTAAAGAATTTCAAAGTTAATTAAAATTAATATGATATTATGTGTAGCCATGAACAGTAACGGCACACTAATTGACTTTTGTAGTTCTCCAGTGTGGAGCTTCCTTCTTTGTGAACCGTCCCTGCTTTGGGATGTGAATACACATGCACCTTGCCTACACTGACAAGTGCAATAATCTTTTTTTAAACTATCAAAAAAAACTGATTATTGCTTGGTTTTCTTTGAAAACCGATTCGCTGTCGAAAAACTACGACTTTTGTTTAGTGATTAAGATAAATTCTAATTATTTTGATCTATTATCTTCTACAATATAAAATTCTCAAATTATTCAGCACCGCAGCTAAAAAATGTGTTGTTGCTGCTTCGGCTGCTGTTCTGCTTCTTTCAGCCTCCCAGAGCGTTCTACGGTGCCAAAAAATGATTTTAACGGTGAGAAAAGCATTTTTTGGTACAGAAACCATTAAAAACGCCTTATTTCTGGTTTTGACCATTAGAAATGGCTGAAAATGGCTGAAAATAGGTAATTCAGCCTCCCAGAGCGTTCTACGGTGCCAAAAAGTGATTTTAACGGTGAGAAAAGCATTTTTTTGTACAGAAAACCATTAAAAACGCCTTATTTCTGGTTTTGACCATTAGAAATGGCTGAAAATGGCTGAAAATAGGTAATTCAGCCTCCCAGAGCGTTCTACGGTGCCAAAAAGTGATTTTAACGGTGAGAAAAGCATTTTTTGGTACAGAAAACCATTAAAAACGCCTTATTTCTGGTTTTGACCATTAAAAATGGCTGAAAATGGCTGAAAATAGGTAATTCAGCCTCCCAGAGCGTTCTACGGTGCCAAAGTGATTTTAACGGTGAGAAAAGCATTTTTGGTACAGAAAACCATTAAAAACGCCTTATTTCTGGTTTTGACCATTAAAATGGCTGAAAATGGCTGAAAATAGGTAATTCAGCCTCCCAGAGCGTTCTACGGTGCCAAAAAGTGATTTTAACGGTGAGAAAAGCATTTTGTGGTACAGAAAACCATTAAAAACGCCTTATTTCTGGTTTTGACCATTAGAAATGGCTGAAAATGGCTGAAAATAGGTAATTCAGCCTCCCAGAGCGTTCTACGGGCCAAAAAGTGATTTTAACGGTGAGAAAAGCATTTTTGGTACAGAAAACCATTAAAAACGCCTTATTTCTGGTTTTGACCATTAGAAATGGCTGAAAATGGCTGAAAATAGGTAATTCAGCCTCCCAGAGCGTTCTACGGTGCCAAAAAGTGATTTTAACGGTGAGAAAAGCATTTTTTGGTACAGAAAACCATTAAAAACGCCTTATTTCTGGTTTTGACCATTAGAAATGGCTGAAAATGGCTGAAAATAGGTAATTCAGCCTCCCAGAGCGTTCTACGGTGCCAAAAAGTGATTTTAACGGTGAGAAAAGCATTTTTTGGTACAGAAAACCATTAAAAACGCCTTATTTCTGGTTTTGACCATTAGAAATGGCTGAAAATGGCTGAAAATAGGTAATTCAGCCTCCCAGAGCGTTCTACGGTGCCAAAAAGTGATTTTAACGGTGAGAAAAGCATTTTTTGGTACAGAAAACCATTAAAAACGCCTTATTTCTGGTTTTGACCATTAAAAATGGCTGAAAATGGCTGAAAATAGGTAATTCAGCCTCCCAGAGCGTTCTACGGTGCCAAAAAGTGATTTTAACGGTGAGAAAAGCATTTTTTGGTACAGAAAACCATTAAAAACGCCTTATTTCTGGTTTTGACCATTAGAAATGGCTGAAAATGGCTGAAAATAGGTAATTCAGCCTCCCAGAGCGTTCTACGGTGCCAAAAAGTGGTTTAACGGTGAGAAAAGCATTTTTTGGTACAGAAAACCATTAAAAACGCCTTATTTCTGGTTTTGACCATTAAAATGGCTGAAAATGGCTAAAAATAGGTAATTCAGCCTCCCAGAGCGTTCTACGGTGCCAAAAAGTGATTTTAACGGTGAGAAAAGCATTTTTTGGTACAGAAAACCATTAAAAACGCCTTATTTCTGGTTTTGACCATTAGAAATGGCTGAAAATGGCTGAAAATAGGTAATTCAGCCTCCCAGAGCGTTCTACGGTGCCAAAAAGTGATTTTTACGGTGAGAAAAGCATTTTTTGGTACAGAAAACCATTAAAAACGCCTTTTTCCATGTTTTTAGCTAGTAAAAATGGCTGAAAATGGCTGAAAATAGGTAATTCAGCCTCCCAGAGCGTTCTACGGTGCCAAAAAGTGATTTTAACGGTGAGAAAAGCATTTTTTGGTACAGAAAACCATTAAAAACGCCTTATTTCTGGTTTTGACCATTAGAAATGGCTGAAAATGGCTGAAAATAGGTAATTCAGCCTCCCAGAGCGTTCTACGGTGCCAAAAAGTGATTTTAACGGTGAGAAAAGCATTTTTTGGTACAGAAAACCATTAAAAACGCCTTATTTCTGGTTTTGACCATTAAAATGGCTGAAAATGGCTGAAAATAGGTAATTCAGCCTCCCAGAGCGTTCTACGGTGCCAAAAAGTGATTTTAACGGTGAGAAAAGCATTTTTTGGTACAGAAAACCATTAAAAACGCCTTATTTCTGGTTTTGACCATAGAAATGGCTGAAAATGGCTGAAAATAGGTAATTCAGCCTCCCAGAGCGTTCTACGGTGCCAAAAAGTGATTTTAACGGTGAGAAAAGCATTTTTTGGTACAGAAAACCATTAAAAACGCCTTATTTCTGGTTTTGACCATTAGAAATGGCTGAAAATGGCTAAAAATAGGTAATTCAGCCTCCCAAAGCGTTCTACGGTGCCAAAAAGTGATTTTAACGGCGTGAAAAGCATTTTTTGGTACAGAAAACCATTAAAAACGCCTTATTTCTGGTTTTGCATTAGAAATGGCTGAAAATGGCTGAAAATAGGTAATTCAGCCTCCCAGAGCGTTCTACGGTGCCAAAAAGTGATTTTAACGGTGAGAAAAGCATTTTTTAAAACCATTAAAAACGCCTTATTTCTGGTTTTGACCATTAGAAATGGCTGAAAATGGCTGAAAATAGGTAATTCAGCCTCCCAGAGCGTTCTACGGTGCCAAAAAGTGATTTTAACGGTGAGAAAAGCATTTTTTGGTACAGAAAACCATTAAAAACGCCTTATTTCTGGTTTTGACCATTAGAAATGGCTGAAAATAGGTAATTCAGCCTCCCAGAGCGTTCTACGGTGCCAAAAGTGATTTTAACGGTGAGAAAAGCATTTTTTGGTACAGAAAACCATTAAAAACGCCTTATTTCTGGTTTTGACCATTAAAAATGGCTGAAAATAGGTAATTCAGCCTCCCAGAGCGTTCTACGGTGCCAAAAGTGATTTTAACGGTGAGAAAAGCATTTTTTGTACAGAAAAATTAAAATTAAAACGATTATTTCTGGTTTTGACCATTAAAAATGGCTGAAAATGGCTGAAAATAGGTAATTTGATTTTGACTTTATTATTGTGTTAAATTGTATCAACCAAAATCTGGCTGTTCTCCCTACATATAACACAGTATTCATAATAGATTAAGGTATTTCAAATGTTTAGACAGGTCATAAAAGGATAGTCCGAATTGCTACCATAAAAATGAACGGTTTCACAGAATAGGGGCTTAAGTAATACTTAACTGCGCCTTATTCCATGAAACCGTTCAGTTGTTATATAATATAATTCATTTACAATAATATAGATAAATTGAGCTCCTTTGATCTAACAAATAATTCATAACATCATTGGCAAAAGATTCTTTGCTAAGATCATCATCAAAAATAATTACACTTTTTTGAAACAAGTTTGTTCCATTCATTTATAGTGAACCATTTTACAGAATTAGTATAGAGCACTGCATTATGGGTACAAACTTTAAGTCTAGGATTATGTTTTGATCCATGATAACTATAATTATACCAATTCTCAAACGTACCTGTTCGTCTGTACCTATACACAAATTTTAGCGCTTTGTAGCGCTTTCTTTCAATAATAGTAAGCAGGCCTAACTTTTTATAAAGGTTTAGAGATATCTGAATTCTCATACAAAGATATTTTCTTGCGTTTACTTAAACCATTATAGTAAAAAGAAAAAACAAATCTATTTACCTTATTTTGTAACTTTTCTACTTCAGTAACACTCTGCACACACCATGAGATAAGACCGTAATCTATAATAGATATTACAAACGCTGACAAGTAAGTTTTCAATACATTTTCTGACATATTGCGTCTTAAACTATACATTCTTTTCAGTGCTGCATTCATTTTACATTCCACATATTTATAGTGAGATTTAAACTTAAGATCACTTGAAATTAATACCCCAAGGTACTTGAATGAGTCTACCACCTCAATCTCACTACCATAAACTTTCGGTTTGTGAGGGTTTATAGTGCACTTTTCCTTTGCGACATGATCTGTACCTTTGTAAAAATACATGCACTTTGTCTTCTCAGTATTAATGATCATATCATTTTGCTTACACCATAGTTCTAGTCCTTCAATTGCTTCTTGAAGTTGACGTACTCCTTCTGCAAAATTTGTGCAATCTACGTATATACATCTGCAAACAATAAGTAAGGAATCAATAACAGATTTCCAATGTCGTTGATAAACAACGAAAAAACAATGGTCCTAACGAAGAGCCAGGTAGGCAGCCATTGTCTAACTTAAAGTACTTGGAGATATGGTCCCCATTTACTATTCTAAACTCCCTGTTAGTAAAAAAGTCTAAAAGTAATCGTACCAGATAGGGAGGAAGCATAAAATTTTTCATTAACTTCAAAATAAGTGTCGATCGATTTACACTATCGAACGCCTTTCTAAAATCGATGAAGAGGGCAACTGCTTTCCCATTTCTTTTGTCTACATTGTATGTAATATCTTGGGTAAAAGTGTAAATCGCAGTTTCACATGACTTTCCCTTAGTAAATCCATGTTGAAATGGGTTGAGTAATTGAATACATCTAGCTAAAATTCTATCATACAGAAATCTTTCGAAGAGTTTTGTTGTACAGTCTACACTAAAAATTGCTCTGTAGACGAAGCATGTGACATTAACCCTTTACCTTTGTATAAAGGATAACAATTGGACTTCTTCATGGAATCGGGTATACTGCATAGGTTAATATTTGTGTAAAGAGTAAAATTAGTGGAACACACAAATTATCCGAAAAAGTTTTATAGATATATTTGGGTATACACTGATTGTCAGGTCGCACTTTCTTTACCTGAGAAATCGCTTTACAAATTTCCTCTTTTGTGACTGGCGGAATTTCATACTCAGTCTCGAAATTTATATAATCAGTTTCGTAGTCGCTAACTGCTGACAGTAATTCTTGCACATTTGTGCTCGATTGCTTTATAATATATTCATTAGCTATCAGCTCTGAGATTCTATCTTTGGACTTCGTGGGTTTATTAGTAATATCTAACAAAGTATTTATTGGAAGATTTGGCTTTTTCCTAAAGTTTGTCAGCTTGTTGAACAAATTCCAGATACTACACGAGTCTGACATTTTGGAAAACTGGTTTCGGAAGTATTCATTTTTTGCTGATCTCAAAATATTATTAACGCAATTTCTAACCTTTCGATATTGGATTTGGATAGAAATATTAATGTAATAACTGGCATTAAACCTTAAACTGTCTCTCTCCCTGATTTTTTTGAGGATTTCGTTCGAAAACCAAGGCTGAATCTTGGCTTTGACTACTCGACGCTTCACAGGGGCATGTTTATCAATGAATGCCATAACCTGCTTAACAAAGACTGTGAAATTAATATTAATACTAGCATTGGATAGAAGTTTTTTCCAATCAATCTTATTCAAATCATCAGTAAATTCCTCTGGAATTATCTTTCTCAACGCGCGTCCTGATATAACTTCGGACTGACATGTGACTTTTGAATTCTTGAGGTAAACATATGTCATTAAGTGATCCGAACCACAGTTTAGATTACCTGATTGGAACTTGGTTTCCCTATTTACATAAATGTGGTCTAGCAAAGTTATGGTTGTTCTACTTTCCATAACGCATTTCTAACTGTTGCAGTTCTGGTCGGAAAATTCACTTTTTTGGCTAAAATTAAATTCCTTAGTAATACTTCTGAGCTTGTATCTATTTGTAGAGGGCTGCAACAGATCTACGTTAAAATCCCCAAGTACAATTACTTGTGCATTCAATCTACAAAGAAATTCGCATATTTGCTCAAAAAAATTGAAAAAACTATCATTTGTGTCATTGGGTGGCACATAAAATAAAACGACATAGGTCGGAGCTAGCCCTAACTTATTCAGACAGAAAATATTACATTCAACTAAATTTGGAGGAGCTAGGGGTAAATCAATTAGTTGAAATTGACACGAATGATGTATGTATACTAGCGATCCTCCACCTTCGTTGACAGTTCTGTCGAAGCGAAACACATTATAATTCGGTACATTAAAATCATTTGCCCGATCACGAGCAGAATCAAGTTTAGATTCAGTAACGCCGAAGTACAAAATATTTTTTTCTAATGCTATAGATTTCACTGAATTTCGATTTTATACCGTTAATATTCACATGGCAGAATTTCAGTCCCTTCTGTAGGCGGGTTGTGTAAGTAGGTGCAGCTTCCTCCACACTTACATCTGGAACGAAATAGTCATCTTCAAAGTGGTGTAAAAGTGATGAATTGTTGACATCCACCTGTCCAAGTGATGCTGCTGGTGGTGTAGATGTTCGATGAGTTATTTGGATACATATTTGGCATTTCCAGTTACTGTCCCCAGCAGTGAATTCATCGGGGGAAAGACATTTTCTGGATTTTGCTGTATGAAACAGCTTCAGACACAAAGAGCAAGTCACACTTCTATGTCTATTTGTTAGCTCCTCCTTGCAAGTATCACATATACCACGGCTCGTCATGATGCTCCAGACTGCTTTGACGGGATGATATAGTGTAGTGAGCAGGTCGACTTCTCTGTAGTATTGTGGATAAGAATACAGACAAACAATTACGCGAGATGGACCGTTCACAATAAGAAATTATTCGACATCAGTAAATAATGCTGATCTTCTGTGCTTGCCTTTTAGCAAGTCATTTGTAGTGTGCCGATACTGTTTACGGCAACTTAATTTGAAGAATTTTAAAGTTAATTAAAATTATTATGATATTATTATTGTGTAGCCATGAACAGTAACGGCACACTAATTGACTTTGTAGTTCTCCAGTGTGGAACTTCCTTCTTTGTGAACCGTCCTGCTTTGGGATGTGAATATACATGCACCTTGCTACAAGACAATGCAATAAACTTTTTTTTAAACTATCAGAATAACTGATTATTCATGCTTTTTTTTAAAAAAACCCGTTTCACTGTCGAAAAACTACGACTTCTATTTAGTAATTGAGATTAATTCTAAATCTTTTGATCTATTATCGTCAACAAAATAAAATTATCAAATTTATTCAGCACCGCAGCTAAAAAATGTGTTGTTGCTGCTTCGGCTGCTGTATTATGTCTTCGGTATGACGGTATTATGTCTTATGTATGCGGGTTTCAACAGGTTTGAGTGGGTTTCAACGGGTTTGAGCAGGTTTCAACGGGTTTGAGCGGGTTTCAACGGGTTTGAGCGGGTTTTAACGGGTTTGAGCGGGTTTCAACGGGTTTGAGCGGGTTTCAACGGGTTTGAGCGGGTTTCAACGGGTTTGAGCGGGTTTCAACTGGTTTGAACATAAAAAGAGCTACAATTTACAATAACTGTGCTGTTTGTGGACCTCAACATGGAATATTGGCTTGCTAATGTCTGTTTACGCTAACAAGAAACTGAAATTTAAAAGTCCATAAAATTAAATTTGGGTGGTTCTATCGCGTAGAAAAAATCAAAAAACGGGATTTTTAGCGCATCAGATTTTTAATTTAATGAACTAAACCCGGAGTAAGAGGGGACTGAAGAAATTTTAAAAAAACAAGTCTACGATAAATTAAGATTGATATCAGCGCCATATAAACATCGTTTTAGCGCAATATAAACTCCGTATCAGCGCCACATCAACACCGTATCGAGTTCTTAACGAGATTGAGCGGGTTTTAATTGGATTAAGTGGGTTTCAACGGGTTTGAGAGGGTTTCAGCGGGTTTGAGCTGGTTTCAACGGGTTTCAGCGGGTTTCAACGGGTTTGAGACGTTTTCAACGGATTCAGGGGATTTTAACGTGTTTTAACATTGTTTGAGCTGGTTTGAACATAAAAAGAGGCTACAATTTACAAACACTGTGCTGTGTTGTGGACTTCAATATGGAATATTGGGCTTGCTAATGTCTGTTTACGCTAACAAGGAACTGAACTTTAAAAGTCCATAAAATTAAATTTGGGTGGTTCTACCGCGTAGAAAAAATCAAAAAACGGGATTTTTAGCGCATCAGATTTTTAAGGGTTCATCAGGTTTCTCTTTTACCAAATAAATAAATAAATCCGACACGATTCCAAAGTGCACAGAAACGGTCAGTGTTACGCTCTGTAGCGAACTAATCAACAATAGCATAACCACGAGATGAAGTCAGCACACGGAAACTAAGGTGGGCTAAGAATCAAGTATCGGCTATCTTGAGCACGGGTGCCGGCGTTTTGCCGGTATTGTTAATTGCGGTATGCTACCAACTGAGGGTATGGACGTTTGCGGGTGACATTGGCAGGTATGGACATTTGCGGTACAGACATTTGCAGGTATGGACATTTGCGGGTACAGACGTTTGCGGGTATGCATATTTGCGGGTACGGGTAATTGCGGTAAGGAAACTTGCAGGTAAGGGTATTTGCGGGTAAATTTTATTTGCGGGTACGCCATTTGCGGGTAAAGTTATTTGCGGGTATGTCAGTTGTGTAGACATGCTATCATAGTACACAGAAACCTATCATATAAATGTATCATAACGAGTCAAAAGAGTACATACTTTGGAGTTCAGGGCTTAAAACTAAAATCAGCATGAATTGTGATTAGCTTTACCAGTGCGTTGCATTGTATGACTTTGTGGATATTGTGCTTACATAATAAATGTCATCTACCTTTCTACAGGTACTTAACACACACATCATATTCATGCTTTAATCCAGAACATAATATGGAACCGAAGCATGAAATTTATGCTTACTACATATCACAAATGTCATACAAATTGTCTATTCCAAGCATTGATAAGCCCCAATGAAATGAAAGTTATTTTTAAATGCATTACATTTCCTGTGTGTATAAAGGTACATTCATTTTCTTGTCCTCACCACAAATTCACATGAAATGCATTACAATTAGTGTAATCCCCAATGTAGCAGTTAAGCCCCACTGTAAAATCAACTAAGAAAATTGTATCATTCGGTACAATTTCTCGAACCAATAAGTTTGTCCTCCAGTATTTACTTGCTCAATACAATATTATTGTTTCAATTTTTTTCGGGACATTTTTATTCACTGACACAAAGTTTTTACGATATTTTACAACAATGCCACTTCATTTTGTTAAAAGTACAAGAGGCAAGGACCACCTTGCATATAACGGTCACGTTTACCGTTTGGAAAGAAAGGGTGCTTCTGAAAATTTTTGGATTTGTGTTGAAGAAAGGCATGGGAAATGCCGTGGACGTGCATACACGGCAAATAATGAAGTTTTGAGAGTGAACTGCGAGCATAATCACACGCCTGGCGCTGCCAAAATTGAAGTCATGGAAATACGAGCCCAAATGAAAGCAGCTGCTGAAACTTTGTCCGACCCACCCCAAGCTATCGTGGCTAGCTGCACTGAAAACATCAGTGCCAGTGCTTCAGTGCAATTGTCGGCACTCCGAACAATAACTCGGACTATTCGTAGGCAAAGAGTTAAATCGCAAAACTCACACCCTATTCCAACATCCCTTTTAACCTTGGACATTCCAAAAAAATACAAACTGACAACGAAAAACGATAACTTTTTACTTTATGACTCTGGGCCAAGTAACAGTAGAATTTTAATATTTTGGACAATGAAGAATCTTCAGCATATGAAGTTTCCACGTAATTGAACGTTGCTGATGCCGATTACTCATTCAAGATCAGATGCTTGACAGCTCTCGCCTTTGTACCACCAGCGGAAGTAAAGAAGGCCTTGGAGGCTCTCATTTCTGATCCCTTCTACTCCAATGTATTTTAAAGACATAAGTTGTATTAGTTTTTCTTGTAACAGAATTTTAGAGAAAAAAGTTACCCAAAAATATATTAGCTTTGACTCTGTAATATATAGTTTTACGTAAAATGTGATAAAAAAATAGTAGTAATTTTAAGTTCTGACACTGCACCAAAGAATTTATTATAAAATTTAACAAAAAATTTCCAACTGTATAATAGATGATATATAAATATATAAATACATACATACCTTATTAAGTAATTCCCCTAATTCTAATAAAGCATCCTGTCATACATACATGTCTACACAACTGACATACCCGCAAATAACTTTACCCGCAAATGGCGTACCCGCAAATAAATTTACCCGCAAATACCCTTACCTGCAAGTTTCCTTACCCGCAATTACCCGTACCCGCAAATATGCATACCTGCAAACGTCTGTACCCGCAAATGTCCATACCTGCAAATGTCTGTACCCGCAAATGTCCATACCTGCAAATGTCAGTACCCGCAAACGTCCATACCCGCTGTTGGTAGCATACCCGTAAGTAACCTTACCCGCAAAACGCCTAGACCCAACTTCTCATTATATTACTACGCATAACAAACTAAAGATTCCAGATTGCCGGTGCAAATTAACGTTCTCCATGTAACACTTTTTACTACGTTCGTTTTCTTCATCGTCGATCAATATTAAATTATTTTCTGCGGTAACACGTTGAGTGAAAACGGAAAGCATGAAACAATAGAACAATGCGTACCATTCATCATGCCCTGAATTATTACCTAATCATTTTGCACATTTCTTTGGTTGTGGATGCCTTCAGGATTACATTGAAGAAATTTTATCACTACCAAACAACTGTCATGAGAAGAACCATTGGACCTGTGAATGAGAAAAATCTTTGTTAGTAAGATTAAAGGCCAGAAAATGGGTTCTAATTAGCATTTATGTCGTGTAGTTACTTCATATGCTTTACCTGTTGTTCGGGATATTAAAAAACGGATGAAGAGAGCAAACGGACTCGCCATAATACTTTTTCTACTAGAACCACTTAGGATTTAAACTTTACTTTTATATTATTGAATTCTAATTAGTTGCTTTTTAAAATCTTCGAGGTTCCGTTAGAAATTTGACTGGAACTAAATTTGGAACAAAATAATTATGTTCAGAGAAACCACACACGGGTTCTATCGCTTTTTTACAAAGACAAGTTATAATACTTGGAACTCGGATGACTAGCGTTGAAAGCGGTTTGTTTGTTGGAGGGTTTAAACATCGTAGATGTGGTTCGGTGACCCGTTCTCTCGCAGCTCCCATTCAGACAAATGTATATTCCACATTTCCATCGAGTGGTCACGAATTCGTCGTCGATATCTGGCATCACGACAACAGATGCCAATTATGAAAGTCAAAGTGTTTACACATACACACAAGAAGTATGCTATCAATAAAATGGAGCAAACATCCCTCATTGTAATTCACGCAATAAAGATGCTCACATCGCGTAAAAATGGGAAAGCACAATTCTACTAATTTAGAAATAATGCAAGGTATTTATGGAAAAAATTGCAGAATAATGTTTAAAAAAATGTTTGTTTACAACTCGTTTCACGATGGATCCGAAATTAAGACTAAGATGGTTTCTAACAAGCACTGCAGTTTTGAGTGGTAGCAAACACATCCATCTCCATAAAACTGATGTCGATAAAAACAATATTGTAATGACAATCCAGACTTTTCGTAGGGTTGTGTGTTAATTATTTTGCGTTATTTGCCTGAATCTCTGCCCTAAAAGTAACTGGGACAAGTTACTGTTGAAGCGTTCATACATGTGTGTATTCCCATAAAATTTACATGTATGCATTTGCAATAAACATGATCAACTTCTTTTTGTAAGCTGTGTAGCTGTCGGACCTGAATGTGGAAGGAGTTTGTCATGGTTGGTTGAGTTTTTTTTGTAGAGTACTCTTATATGGATTGTTACGAGATTGGTGTTTAGCTTTTATTGGTAAAATCAACAAATGAAAAGCACATTGTTGACTTTTACCATCAAATCTGACGTAAAATACTTCATGGTCTTGCGTCCTCCTTGTAATTAGATCAGGAGGGCCACGAGCTCTATGTAAGGTATTAAAAACTGAAATTGTATTTCAATCCAAATGTATCTTAAATTAGAAAGCCAATACACACATGGATGAAAAAAGGATTATCGGAAGATTCTGCAGATATAATCCGGAACTGATTCATAAGTATTTTGACTAAACAATTCGAATTTACAGTGCGTGGATTCTTACTTTAATAAAATTCAGAAAAAAATCCTTACACGTAAGAGAGTTTTTCTTCACGCAATAGGTGAAAAATCAAAAATTTGAAACAATGATAAACGAAACGGTTTTAAACGTCAACATTGTGAGGTCTCATTCGCAGCGATTTATAAATTCTACGTAATCCTCTTTTACGTTTTTATGCAGAGTTATACTAGTGCTATTATTCGTAACGTTCAAATTTTTTCGATGGCTGAATTGTACCATTCTTTACTAGAGAAAAGACCTGAAAATATGAGCTCGTTTTAACAAAAGGTTATCACGGGATGGGATTTTCACCGACAATAGCGAGACATACGTAATATGCTGAAATCAGCACCATTTTCACCGTTAGGCACAGTAAGTGCTAATGAAAATCCGATTCCAATCAACTCCGTAGCAAAGTTTTTAATTAGAACTTTTACCCCAGTAGAAACGACTCTAAATTTTAGTCAGGATGTTTTAATATTTATAGATTTAATTAGAAATACGTGCTTATGAAAAACAACATTTTCAGGACAACACATTTCCATTGAGTCTATGTAAATCCTTTAATAGAGTTTCAGTTAAGAGAAAAACAAATAACTTGTTTTGTTGAATTTTGCTCAAGGTTGATTCATAATTAATCTTTTGCGGAACTGTCACCAGGACAGAAGACTGGCATATGGATAGATTGACAGATGAGTGACAAAATAGCTGACAAAACAAACATACGACAAGCAAAGCATAATAATATGGTTATGTATGAGATATTTAGAGAAGGCTAGAGAGATACTGAATTTTCAGTTGTTTGTGCAGTTCCAAATTTAAATATCCTCCTCAAACATTGTCTGGCATCGTTTATTTGTATTATTAGTAAATTACACATCATTATGGCTATTTAGGCGCCCCAAATCCACAGAAACATATTGTGACAGGGAAAGGGAGGCATTGACTAAAAGTTTGGCACACAAGTTTTAACTACAGCGTTCAATTGTTTGTTCTATTGGTTTCTTCCTCCAACTAAAGAGAATCTAACAAAATTGTCATCTTACGTTTTGTTATAAATTAAGGTGGAGGGTGAATGTAAATGTAATTTGGCCACAAACTTTGATGTAGAGACGTGGTAGACAAATATTAAATTCTAATCTTCCTGACGAAAATATTTAAGTAATATTAAGTTCAGATTTCAAAACGTTTGTTGGACGAGCTCGCTCGTGTTTGAAATGTCATTTATTTACCACCAGATCTGGATTTACTTAATAAATATACAGGTTAACTCCCAAACCATGCTGTAACAAAGTCAACGAAACTAGTGAAGGGTTGAAAATATGTACTTTAGAGAAAAATAGCAATTAGCGAGCAAATCGTACATTTCTTTTCGTCTGTTTTCTAGTCAGTGCATAACTCTGTGATAGCAAAGTGGTTTTGTGATTGTGAACCTTAGAAATATGGTATTAAAAGTAAGTTTGGACGTGCTCCGCTTTCACATTAAGATTGGGAATAAACTCAGAATACTGCCGTATTACTGGGACGAGAAAAACCGAACTTTCAAAACATTTCAAAACAATAAATGGGGTCAACAATGGAAAGTTTTTATGTTTCTTATGTTCTCTATTTACCTTCTAACGGGAATAAGATTCGTGATCGTTATTTTAAAAGGAAATGAGACCCTTTCATACCTATTATTAAACACGATATCAGCAGCTCTTCAGTTTTCTGGAATTCCTATGATTTTTTCCATTGTGACGGTTGACATTTCATGCCATCTCTTCAGTTCAATTAAATTTCTTGAAAAACCTGGTTTGAAACGGGGTAAGTACAAAAATTGTGTAACAAATTTTAAAATAAATGCCATTGAAGTTTTAAATCTTTAATAAATGTTTTTATCAGGTTTTTCTGTGGAGCATTGCTGTACATATGTGCTTGCCAGCTCAGTATTCGCACCACCAATTTATGCTTTTGTCTCTTTCCTCTTCCCTTGTCGTCAACTGAGTTCCAGCGTCATCGGTTACTTTTATCCAGATTCTTGCGTTTCTCTAGGATTTCAGCTGATATCATTCATCATCGAAATCGTTTTGACCAGTGTTCTTATTAACATTGCTGTTTTCAATGGAATACTATTTGGGATGAGTATCAATGTCTGGAATGACACTCTTGCAGAACTCAAAGCAATATCCAAACGTGTCTCAAAAACAACTGAAAAAGATCAGTGGGAGTTGCTTTTGCGGTACAGAACTTGTCAGGTGTTTACATCAGTAATCAACGCGTTCTCCCAGATATACCTTCTGCCCACTATTCAGACCACAGGGAGCGTAGTAATAATTGCAGGTTTATATATAACAATAATTTCCCGTGGACAGCTACCACCGTTGCTTTATATTGCGACAGTATTTTATCAGATCATCATTGTTATTTTTTGCTTTGTTGTTTTAGACGTTTCCAGCAAAGGTATGCTATATTCCAAATCTTTTTTAGGCTCCCTCAGAAAATGGCCGTTGCGGAGAAATAAAATGTTTCGTGTGTATGTGAGATCCATTCCAGTTTTGAAAATTCAAACTGGCCCGTTCCACGCGGTGGATAGAGGTAGAGCAACAGCAATGATTAAATTTTGCTTGCAAAGAACAGCATTGCTGGTTTTCAAAACTAGAGCAGGAATGTAATCAATGAGAAATAGTTTGGTGTATATTTCTTTTAAGTAGGTTTTGTGAATGGAAACATAATAATAATGTGAAAATGTGAACAATTTTATATATAACTCTACTTCTTGACGAACAAACACCTGGAGGTTTATTTCTTCTTTTTATTGAAAACTTCATATGTATATTTACGAATAATTATAAATAATATGCTGATCCCGACTAAAAAATACCTGTAAAGATGCACTATGCTAATAGTAAAATGCAAATTAGGTTTTAGTTAACGAACCCGTTCAAAAGCATTTGAAAAAATTAATTTTTGAATTCATGCACTCAATCCACAATGTCTTTGAACACGGATTATTGCATTTTTGAAAAACCATGCCAAACGTGCATGCCATCATTTAACTCTGATCTGCTGCATCTCGTTTGTAAAACTGTTGTTAGAATCGCGGATTGGGATAAGATTGACAGAATGGCAACAAAATGAAAGACGAAGCTGACGTTTTCAGCTAAAAAATCATGATAAAATAAGTTAAATATTTGTTTAACACGTTGAATGAGGTTTTAAGAAGCTAGATGTAAACGGAATTTTGTCCCACCCCACTATGGTCCAGGGGAGCCAACTTTTTCTTCTAATGCAAATATGGTGTAATTGGACAATAAATTTTCAAAAGGTTGAATCTTAAACGAACGTTTATGTTTGTAGGGTAGAAAAGGGTGACGATTTTGATAAAAACACTTTTAGATCACTACACTGCTTTGTTTCTGTGTTATGTGAATGATATTGCTTGTTTTCCCGAATTTCCTTTTCCCAAAACGTTACTACTCACGTCGTGTATCCACGGAACCCAAACTAATCGAATTGTTGTTAAGTACAGCACCCTTGGATGATCATTTTGACGCACCCATCATAGCAATCAGGCGGTTACGTCATATATCAAAGGGTACACCCCTTGTTTTATAAATATTTACAGCAATTTAAAACTACATGGTGCTTTTAATTATTTGATAAATGATGGTAGCCAGAAGGGTAAAATCAAACAACATCACTTATACTCCTTAATTACCGCTTTACTCCTTAATTATCGTTTACCCTCCTCAGATATCTCTGATCCTCCTTAATTATCACTTATCCTCCTTAATTGTCACTTATGCTCCTTATTTGTCACTTTTCCTCCTAAATTCTCACTTACCGTCCTTAATTGTCACTTATCCTCTTTAATTATCACTTATCCTCTTTAATTATCGCTTATCCTCCTCAATTATAACTCGTCCTTCATCACTATCCCTATTCTACAATATTCTACAATGCCATTGCATTTGTAATTAGCGCTGGTCTCAATGGGGCAATGATATACATTTGTTACAATGTATACTCTATGAAGAAACTTATTAATGGTCACTTAATTATGATTAAGTAAACGGATTTAACTGAAAATCAACAGGGTTCGTCCCCTGGACCTAAACATTCAGTATGCCAAAGTTGAAGTTAATTGGATTAGTTTTCTTTGAGTAATCGCATAAAAAGACAGACACCTATTCACCCACATGACATGAAATCTGCCCGATCTCATATAAAATTCAAACATTTGGTTTGATTTTAAATAAACGTAGGATTTCGTCTCATTAATTTTATCCAGTTTATATCGTTTATTTAATTCTTAGTCGATACAGTATCAAATAATATTATCATCCGATGTTTGAGGATGAATTAAAATGGCACAATAATAGGAGCCCCATAAAACCATTTAGCCCATCTCAAAATATCTCAAAAAACTGGCGGATTTTTTTTGGCTTGCTTCCTATTGTGTAGGCTAACTATTTATGATAAGAAAGTTTTAATTTTATGCAAAGAAGCTTTGGCGCCAAATATAATATTTTGTAACGGTCAATTTTTCAAAAAATGGTTCGAAGTGGTCCAAGTCCATTCTTTCATCCATTTTTAATTTAATTTTATTTCTTCAAATTTGGAAAAGTGATGAGAACCTAAACTCTGGAAAATTTATTATATTCCACATAATCTTCAATTTGCAGCTTACTTTCATAAAGTTAATTAAGAAAATTATTACCCTTATCAGTTTTTATTCTGTAATTATTACTGTTAACCACTATTTGTGAGAAGCAACAAATTTGATGTCAAATCAAAAGCTACATTGACAAGATTAAGGGCTGTCAGCTCTTCCAAAAAATTGTCACTCCCGATTTTAGTTTTTATTGGAGAGCAAGACACAACAAATTTTCGAAACCAGATGTGGCAATATTGCCAGTAACTACAGGAGACAAGCTTTAAAATTTTTCGTTTTAAACATCTTTAGTAGGTCCTTTGATTCAACATTAGGACCCACCTGTCCCCCAATCCAACAAAGAAAACAAGGAAAGCATCAGAAACAATAAATGGAAAGAATGAGAGAGACACAAAGTTACCCATTGACCAAGCCAGTTTGAACACTGCACCGTTATACTAGACGCTGTAACTAAAATTGCACCAATTGTTAACAAAAGGTTGGCCCCTTGGATTATATCATTGTTGACTGTTGACAGTACTTGAATTTCTCGGTAAACCAAAGAATACTTTGCCACCGGAATTCGATTCCTGTTTTGGGTGCAGCTGTAAAGATACCTGGAACAAAACAACAAATTATTTTAACGCCAGTTACAAAAGTTCATCAATTTAAGGGTTTTACCTTCTCAGATTGTATCGTAAAATTAGGGTTCCCAATAATTGAAACCAAGTAATAAATAGTTGAAACGCCCACAATCCAATGTACCACACATAATGGTTGAAAAGCATTAGTCCCATTTTGAAAAGGGTCTGGACTCTATTCGGGATATTATTTGGTTCACTTAAAAAACATTCCGGTAAAAATACCGACCCAACCAGTGAGCTACGGCAGGGAGTTTTCCAGTGCAGAACGCTAAACATATATCACGGAATCAGGAGGAAATTGGTGATTTTCAGTGCGTGTGCCAAATATCTGTTAAGTTTTTCCAAACGATCATGTCTTTCCCTCCGAATCGTACCAGTCTTAGCCAATTCGGCTATTTCTTGTCTCTTCATTAGCTGGAATATTCCGTTAATGTACAAGACGATGTTAGGAATGTGAATTCGGCCTAGATAAAGGTAGTATTGTTGGACGACTAAACAAGCCGTAACGAAAATTCCAGGGAGTCTATTTAGTACTGGCGTTTCAACATCAAGAGCAAATTGAAATACAACCACAATTGTAGCAAACAGATGCAATAAATACTGATGTCTAATTGCTTTTAAGAGGGCTCCATTCCGAAGTTTGGATACTTGGCAGTTTTCTGGATTCCAATTGATTGCCACAGTTTTTGGCATAGCAGGAGTGTTATAGAAAGCTGTAAAAAGATCCCGATACTCTTGCAACATTTTGATTTTTTTGTGTTTTACTGTTGAACTGATAAGTAAGAGTAGGTATTAGTGTGAGTTTGTAACTTAAGTTGACGGCATCACTTTTGTACAGGTTTTGTTTCACAGTAGAATGGTCAGTCATCAAAGTTTCAGAACAGATGGTAAATTAACGTATAGAGCTTGCGTAAAAGCTTGAATGAAAGGCGAAATTGATGGTTTTGAATGTGTCGGGTTGTTACGTGAGTAAATGTGATACAGTTTATAATCAACGTAAAAAGTGTCGTAACGTTAAAATTTAAACTAGATGATTTTCCTTCCTACAAGTAATCAAAGGTTTTGGAGCGGCAAACGAAATTCCGTTACTGTTCCCTAACGACAGCTATAATCACACATGTCCGAACGAATATACAACAAAAAGGATCCCTTTTGAATAAACCTTTTAAAAGCAGCGGATGGAACTTCGATATATTTTCACAACTACAGGATTCTTGAAAGTACGGGAGTCATTTTACCTACAACGAGGGGGCGATACCCTATTCCCATCAAAATGTTCAGGTTTTATATGTAAAATTGATAATAACAGACCAGTCAATCTACGATAGTGGTAGTGGTGTGCTGTTAACAGTGTTTTGTTGGTATTTGTCTGCATCTGTGTGTTTTCAAGGCAGAAACTGTGATAAACTATCAAGAATGTAAATTGTCAATCAGAAAATAAACTGTTTCAATATCCTCAAATAAATTAAATTTCCAAAGCCCTTTATAGCGTCAACGTAGGCATTTGGTTTTGTAAAATGATGATACTGGATTGATAAGGTTTCAAAAGTGTGTTCTGAATTGTAAATGCTATAATTCAATCAAAACTTTTAATAGCCTATTAAAAATGTTGTAAGTTAATAAGGAAACAAATTAAATCAGTTTAATAAGAGAAATAGACTTGAATTGGTGGATTTGAGTGTACGATAAATACTTTTTAATGTAAAGTTTTTAATGATTCTTGGAAGTGTGAAAGTCAGAATGGAAATGGTTTTTAAGTTACAGTGTGTATTAGCTACTGACTGACAGTATTTTTTAATCTGGTGCCGGAAACCAAACTGATTAGTAGAGTTGTTTATTCTATGTACATACATATAATGACTGCTGATAGCATTTTATTAACCTCCATCGTTAAAAATCGATATGTCCGCAAAATGAGCCTTTCCAATTTGACAGCTTCAAACTATAATAAATCGGCGTATTCATAAGGAATCAAACAATCGTTAAAAAGAGATTATTCTTTTTTGCTTGAACTATGTTATAACGAATGTTTGCAATCCAGCATTCAAACTACATTAATTAAAACCAAAATTGTACTGGATAATTTTGAACCAACACAATTTGCACTTTCTAAAAGATCGTCTCGACCTACAATGGCAGAACGTTCCATTCATCATCATAATTGCCTCCAGCCATGTGTTGGTCCCACTTCAAACAAGTACATAGCGCTTCAACCTTACAAAATAGTTTCAAAGCTTGAATTCGTGCCGATTTTCAAATAAATCGTATTACAATTCCAAAAGCCAAAATAAACAAACGTTTAATTAACCAAATGAGCAGACAAAACGCTCCAATTAGGTGTTCTTACAGCGACTGTAGAACTGCTAAGCGGCGCCGAACAACATCATCTATTTTGGTAATGATCCCAAAGCCCTTTTTAGATTAATCAACCCTTGTAGATGCTTTAAAAGTCCCGCTTCTATAAACGTTGTCAACAGTTTAATGAACTCATTTGATCTAAGCCACGAAGCAAAAACACCTGTGACTTTTGAAAATCGTAGCGCTTAGATTGGCTCACGGTTCCACACAAATACTTATCTTCAACCACTGCCAGTTTTTTCAGAGACAAAGCCAGAAAAACTGAGGGAAATGTGTGTACATTGTCCATGGCTTTCATTAGCATCAACTTTCTTCCTGCCATTGCTTCCAATCGCTCACCTAACCCTGAAGGAAACTTGTAGTTATAGTCCTCATAAAAAATATCATCTGGCTCCGTCGAGCCCGTATTTTCTTTGAGAACCATGGAAGTAAACTGTGGTAAAACAACGAACGCATTTTTCAGCTCAGAAGAATAACGCATCCCAAATCCTGTACCCGTTTTCGTACAGCTCTTTAATTGTAGAAGGAAATTCAAAATTGATGAAGTCTGTGGACACTCCACTGCTAAATGCCCAAGGTAGAAACATTGCACCCGCAAGGTAGAGACCTAAAATTAGTCGTCTGTGTCCTATAATGCACTCCTTATCGAACAAGATCCAAATGAGGTCTAATGCTTTGGAGCTTTTATAGATAAAAGCGTAAGCTAATATTGTTATCCCAAAGCAGAACAATGTTGGCTTGTCCAGAACAGTTAAGTAAATATCCCATTTTACCTTTACAATTTCTGATGTTCCCATGCAATAAATTAGTTCGAGTAAATTCTGACTTGTTTACGTGTAGGTGCCTCTGGTAACCGCAATAATATTTGGAAATGAAATGCTCAGCATTGCTTTGTAACTTAATATTCATATACCAATGTACATCCGTTGCTTCATCTTCAGCTGGATGAATTGGAACGTTGGGTCGATGCTTTGTATTCATTTTCGTAGCCACCATTCGGAATAGTAAATGTCTGCTAGCTGCTGTCCTTAAGATGTCCATAAAATTCGTTTCTTTTGGAACTGGTTGGTTTGCTCTATACGTCGTAAAATATTATCACCGACAGACAAAGCTGAAGGAATGAGCACAATCATTTTTTTCGCTCTTGGCCATAATAATGGTTTAATCGCTGGCATTCAAAACGAACGGATTCTAAATTGAGGTAGGGTTTCAGTTTAGCGAATTTTTCTTGCAATAGTAACAATACGCGTAGATTCAGTGTATTCAATTTACCTCTTTTGAGTAGAAAATAAAAGCTAAGTTGGCTAATGAAAAGCTTATACGTGACACGTTCTAATGATTTAAATGGAAAAAGCTTAAAAGCCAGAAGCAGACTTGACTTCCGACTTTTCCACGGAATTTAAATCATTAGAACGTGTCACGTATAATGCTTTTCATGCCAACTTAGCTTTTATTTTCTACTCAAAAAGAGGTAAAATTGAATACACTGAGATCTACGCGTATTGTTACTATTGCCAAGAAAAATTTCGTAAACTGAAACCCTACCTCAATTTAGAATCCGTTCGTTTTGAATGCAGCGATTAAACCATTATTATGGCCAAGAGCGAAAAATGATTGTGCTCATTCCTTCAGCTTTGTCTGTCGTGATAATATTTTACGACGTATAGAGCAACCAACCAGTTCCAAAAGAAACGAATTTATGGACATCTAAGGACAGCAGCTTAGCTGAACATTTACTATTCCGAATGGTGGCCACGAAAATGAATACCAGCATCGACCCAACGTTCCAATTCATCCCAGCTGAAGATGAAAGCAACGGATGTACATTGGTATATGAATATTAAGTTACAAAGCAATGCTGAGCATTCATTTCCAAATATTATTGCGGTTACCAGAGGCACCTACACAGTAACAAGTCAGAATTTACTCGAACTAATTTATTGCATGGGAACATCAGAAATTGTAAAGGTAAAATGGGATATTTACTTAACTGTTCTGGACAAAGCCAACATTGTTCTGCTTGGGATAAACAATATTAGCTTACGCTTTATCTATAAGCTCCAGAGCATTAGACTCATTTGGATCTTGTTCGATAAAGAGTGCATTCTAGCACAGACGCCTAATTTTAGGTTTCTATCTTGCGGGTGCAATGTTTTTACCTTGGGCATTTAGCAGTGGAGTGTCCACAGACTTCATCAATTTTGATTTACCTTCTACAATTAAAGAGCTGTACGAAAAAGGGTACAGGATTTGGGGATGCGTATTCATCTGAGCTGAAAAATGCGTTCGTTGTTTTTACACAGTTTACTGCCATGGTTCTCAAAGAAAATACGGGCTCGATGGAGAGCCAGATGATATTTTTTATGAGGACTATAACTACAAGTTTCCTTCAGGTTAGGTGAGCGATTGGAAGCAATGGCAGGAAGAAGTTGATGGCTAATGAAAGCCATGGACAATGTACACACATTTCCCTCAGTTTTTCTGGCTTTGTCTCTGAAAAACTGGCAGTGGTTGAAGATAAGTATTTGTGTGGAACCGTGAGCCAATCTAAGCGCTACGATTTTCAAAAGTCACAGGTGTTTTTGCTTCGTGCTATAGATCAATGAGTTCATTAAACTGTTGACAACGTTTATAGAAGCGGGACTTTTAAAGCATCGACAAGGGTTGATTAATCTAAAAAAGGGCTTTGGGATCATTACCAAAAATAGATGATGTTAGTTCGGCGCTTAGCAGTTCTACAGTCCGCTGTAAGAACACCTTTGGGAGCCGTTTGTCTTGCTCATTTGGTTATAAACGTTTGTTTATTGCTTTTTGGAATTGTAATACGATTATTTGAAAATCGGGCACGAATCAAGCTTTGCAAACTATTTGTAAGGTTGAAGGTATGTACTTGTTTGAAGTGGAGACCAACAATGGTGGAGCAATTATGAGATGAAGGAAGGTTTCTGCCATTTAGGTCGAGACATCTTAGAAAGTGCAAATTGTGTTGGTTCAAAAATTATCAGTACCAATTTTGGTTTAATTAATGTAGTTTGAATGCTGGATTGCAAATCATTCCGTTTAACATATGTTCAAGCAATAAAAGAATAATCTCTTTTTAACGATTTGGTTTGATTCTTATTGGAATAGCCGATTTATATAGTTGAAGCTGTCAAATTGGAAAGCTCATTTGGGACTATCGATTTTAACGATGGAGTTAATAAAATGCTTCAGCAGTCAGTATATGTATGTACAGTAGAATGAACAACTCTAACTACAATCAGTTTGGTTTCGGACCCAGATTAAAAATACTGTCAGTGCAGTAGCTTATATACACCACTGTTAACTTAAAAAAAAAAAACCCCCAAAATTTTTTTCCCATTCTGAGCTTTCACACTCCAAGAATCATTAAAACATTAAAAACATTAAAAGTAATTTATCGTAACACTCAAATCCACCCAAATTCAGTCTATTTCTCTAATTTAAACTGATTTAATTTTGTTTCCTTATTAACTTACAACATTTTTAATAGGCCTATTAAATAGTTTTGTTGAATTATAGCATTTACAATTCAGAACACACTTTTGAAAGCCTTATGCAATCAGTATCATCATTTTACAACCAAAATGCCATACGTTGACGCTATAAAGGGCTTTGGAAATTTTAATTTTTTGAGGATAATTGAAAGTTATTTGTCTGATTGACAATTACATTCTTGATAGTTTATCCACAGTTTCTGCCTTGAAAACACACAGATGCAGACAATACCAAACAAAACACTGGTTAACAGCACACACACTACCATACTGCGTAGATTGACTGTCTGTTATTTTCAATTTTAGCATATAAAACCTTGGAACATTCTTGATGGGAATAGGGTAATCGCCCCCTCGTTGTAGGTAAAATTGACTCCCGTACTTTCCCAGAATCCTGTAGTTGTGAAAATATATCGAAGTTCGCATCCGGCTGCTTTTAAAGGTTTATTCAAAGGGTCGCTTTTTGTTGTATATTAGCGTTCGGACATGTGTGCATTATAGCTGTCGTTCAGGGAACAGTAACGAATTTCGTTTGGCCGCTCAAAACCTTTGATTACTTGTGGAAGGAAAATCCCTCTAGTTAACCTTTTTAACGTACGACACACTTTTTCGTTGATCTATAAACTGTATCACATTTACTCATGGTAACAACCGAGCACATTCAAAAACCATCAATTTTCGCCTTTCATTCAAGGCTTTTACGGCAAGCTCTAATACGTTAATTTCCATCGTGTTCTGAACTTGAATGACTGACGCATTCTACTGTGAAACAAAACCTGTACAAAAGTGATGCCGTCAACTTAAGTTACAAACTCACACTAATACCTACTCTTACTTATCAGTTCAACAGTAAAATACTAAAAAAAAAAAATGTTGCAAGAGTATCGGGATCTTTTTACAGCTTCTCTATAACCACTCCCGGCTATGGCCAAAAACTGTGGCAAATCAAGTGGAATCCAGAAAAACTGCCAAGTATCCAAACTTCGGAATGGAGCCCTCTTAAAAGCAATTAGACAGCAGTATTTTATTGGGCATCTGTTGCCTACAATTGTGGTTTGTATTTCAATTGCTCTTGATGTTGAAACGCCAGTACTAAATAGACTCCCTGGAATTTTTGTTACGGCTTGTTTAGTCGTCCAACACAATCTACTCGTTCTATCTAGGCCGAATCACACTCTACTAAATCCGTCTTGCTACATTAACGGAATATTCCGCTAATGAAGAGACAAGAAATAGCCGAATTGGCTAGACTGGTACGATTCGGAGGAAAGACCTGAGCCGTTGGAAAAACTCTAACAGATATTTGGCACACGCACTGAAAATCACCAAATTTCCTCCTGATCCGGGTGGTATAATTTTACGTTCTGCACTGGAAACTCCCTGCGGTACGCTCCCTGGGTTGGTCCGGTAATTTTTACCGAATGTTTTTAAGTGAACGGAATAATATCCCGAATAGAGTCCCAGACTTTTCAAAATGGGACTAATGCTTTTCACCATTATGTGTGGTCATTGATTGGTGGGCGTTTCAAAACTATTTATACTTGGTTTCCAATTATTGGAACGTAATTTACGATAGCAATCTGAGAAGCAGTATAAACCGCTTAAATTGATGAACTTTGTAACTGGCGTTAAAATAATTGTTTGTTTTGTTCCAGGGTATCTTTACAGCTTGCACCAAAGCAGGAATCGAATTCGGTGGCAAGATTCTTGGTTTACGCCGGGAGAAATTCCAAGTACTGTGAACAGTCAATCAATGATATAGATCCAAGGGCAAACCTTTTGTTAACAATTCGTGCAATTTTTAGTTATCGCGTCCTAGTATAACGGTCAGTGTCAAACTGGCTTGGTCAATGGGTAACTTTGTGTCACTCTCATTCTTTCCATTTATTGTTTCTGATGCTTTCCTTGTTTTCTTTGTTGGGATTGGGGGACAAGTGGGTCCTAATGTTGAATCAAAGGACCTACTAAAGACGTTTAAAACGAAAATTTTAAGCTTGTCTCCTGCAGTTACTGGTAGATATTGCCACATCTGGTTTCGAAAATTTGTGATGTCTTGCTCTCCAATAAAAACTAAAATCGGGAGTGACAATTTTTTGGAAGAGCTGACGGCCCTTAATCTTGTCAATGTAGCTTTTGATCTGACATCAAATTTGTTGCTTCTCACAAATAGTGGTTAACAGTAATAATTACAGAATAAAAACTGATAAGGGTAATAATTTTCTTAATTAACTTAAGAAAGTAAGCTGCAAATTGAAGAATTATGTGGAATATAATAAACTTTCCAGAGTTTTTACGAGGTTCTCATCACTTTTCCAAATTTGAAGAAATAAAATTAAATTAAAAATGGATGAAAGAATGCGACTTGAGCCACTTTGAACCATTTTTTGAAAAGGTTGACCGTTACAAAATATTATACTTGGCGCAAAGATTCTTTGCATAAAATTAAAACTTTCTTTTCATAAATGTTAGCCTACACAATAGGAAACAAGCCAAAAAAAAATTCCACCAAATCCGCAAGTATTTTTTGAGTATTTTGAGATGGGCTAAATTGTTTTATGGCGGGCTCCTATTTATTGTTCCATTTAATTCATCCTCAAACATCGGATGATAATATTGTTATTTGATACTGTATTGACTAAGAATTAAATAAACGATATAAACTGGATAAAATTAATGAGACGAAATCCTACGTTATTTAAAATCAAACCAAATGTTTGTATTTTATATGAGATCGGGCATATTTCATGTCATGTGGGTGAATAGGATGTCAGTCTTTTTTGTGCGATTACTCAAGAAAACTAATCCAATTAACTTCAACTTTGGCATACTGAATTTTAGGGTCAAGGGGACGAACACTAGTTTGATTTTTAGCTAAATCCGTTGTATTCATCATAATAAGTGACCATTATAGTTTCTTCATAGAGTATTCAGCTGCATAAAAAAATGTATACATCATTGCCCCATGTGAGACCGGGCTACTTGGCTAATGACAAATGCAATGCGCGATTGCTGAATATTGCTAGAATAGGGGAGGTTTGGTGCTTGTGCTTGGAGAGTACGTACACGCTTTTCGTGAGCTCTTGTCAAATCATATCGTAATAAAATAATTAGTGGCCGCACAAACCAGAAAAAAGTATCAAACTGTTCACCGTGATCCAGCATCACGAGAATTTTGATTCGCGAATCTGCAGGTAGTTTTTAATAGTGATTTTTAGCATTTCAAAAGTGTCAGTGTCTCCTTTGTGTTGTGAATATTCCCTTTACATACCTAAACATATCCCGTTCCCTGATCATCAAATATGCAAATTCCCTTTGTCAACCCAATACAGTTGTGAAGACGAGGTGCATACACAGAAGCCGGAGAGTTGGTTCGAACGGAAAGGTATGTATTAAGTTTAATAGACTAAATCCAGTCAAGACGACAACCTTATTCCTCAAGAGCCTTACCTCTCGCATGCATATGAATTAAAAGATTAGAATGAAAAATTATACTATACGACACTGATCACAGAAAAAATCATGCATACTATCTGAAGCTGCGACGACGTTGCTTCACCTCGCTACTATAGCATAGCATAAGCATAACTGTTGGGTGCATAAAATTCTCACTCCCCTACTTGCTTCTGCTTAAATGAAAAGTTGCTGCTTAGCTGCAAATGACAGTGTGCTGTCAGTGCAAATAGCTTTGTGTATGCGAAGATAGTGTGACTATCTATGCATAATCGCTTGGACAGTGTGACTGTTGATGAGAATATAGTGGTGCGTAAGACAGGTGCTGTCTGTGCACGTAAGGTAGAGCGAAGCGCAACGCGTTATTTATGAGAATTTTATGACACCCTTGATCCAAAGACCTCAGAAACGTAGTAGTACTCGTAGGAGGCAAGTCGGTGGCCTTCATAAAACCCGTTTGTTCATCAGTCATACAGGTAACATACAATATAGCGAGCCCGAAGGTCAGTGTGCTGACCGTGTGCTTTACAACTGTACGAATGATCTCGAAGGTCAGTGTGCTGACCGTGAGAGGATGCAATGAACAACAGTGACTCGGGTGACATGTCAGAGAGTAAACAGTGCTAACGTTAGAGATTTAGTGAACCGCTTTGATAAACAACCTAATACAAAGAAAAGGAAGGCAGATAGCTCACCTAACAGCCAACAGAAATCAACAATGCCGGATAACGAAGATCTATCTCCAAGCGACATGGCTATAATCAAATTCCTTACGAGCGCCTGGACAAAAGCGATAAGCGCCTAGATGAGCGGTTGATAAGCTAACAACAGACCTAGGTGAAATCAAAGCCACAATGGCCAGAACCAAGAGATCTTGCAAAGTCAAGTAACGACACTTGAAGGGACAGGTCACCTCTCTCCGAAACGAGCTAATAGAACACAAAGACCACATCCTCCACCTACAAGAACGAATCAATAAAAATTACTGATCATTAACGGAATCCAAGACGAAGCTGATGAAAACGCCAAACAACATCGCAAAAGGTTAACCATTGATCTATGAAAAGCTACAAACAGGCGAATCTTGCACATCAGCCCGACGACTCGGAAAGGCCTTTGCACCAGGTGGGAAGCCACGCCCTATAAGTGCATATTTTGTGTCCGAAACTGACCGATTTAAGGTGCTAAGCTTAAAACACAAGACACCTGCAGGAATATTTATTGGCCCTGACTTTCCATTCAACGTTCGCGAAGTTAGAAAGATCTTATCTGACAAGAAAAAAGAGGCAATGAAGAACAAGCAGAAAGCAGAGATTCGTGGTCCTCTTACGAAATTGTAGTGAAGCCGAACATTCCACTGGTCACAACTTGTGCCAAACCCAGAAGCAATGGAAATCGCTAACTCAGCATAGGAACACAGCCCGCCCACACACAACCGCCTAATAAACACATTTGAAATATTACCATACAACGTTAGATACATCGGAAAGCGACCTTAGCACATCAATCCAAAATTTAAACCCAAACCACGACCAATTGAAAATTACATTCTGGAACTGCCGAGGAATAAGAAACCTTAACGAATTAGATAATGAAGAAATAGAATGTCTCACATCTGCGTCGATAATCGGACTAACAGAAACATGGCTAGAATGCAACAGCTACAAGTTACCATCATACTTAGAAAATATGACTATATAGTCAGTCCTGCAGTAAAAAATAATGCAATGGGTAGAGCCAAAGGAGGAATTATGATTCTGTACGATAAAACTGCATTTGAAACCGAGGAGACTCAAGAGATACACCCAAATTGGATAATTTTAAATCTCAAAGGACAAGATGGAAAACGAATATCAATTGTTTGCACGTACATCCCTCCACAGACTGAATATAACCACTTGTTACGGAACTGTCCGAATGCCTCGAGCAACATTCACAAGGAAATCTCATAGTTGGGGAGACTTTAATGCACGACTTTCCAACAAATCTACACTACCAGAAGAAGTTGCCGAAGACACAAATCTCAACCAAGAACGAAAATCTCGAGACACCATTATTAATCCAAGAGGAAGAACACTGAAAAACAAATTCTGTGACCTAGGCTTAATCCTTCTTAATGGTAGAACAACTTCTGATCCCTTCGGTGAGTACACATTCGTCCGAAATGGTGCAAACAGTGTATTAGACTATATATGGGTAGCTCCTGAGCTATGCTGCAAAGTAAACGACTTCGCTGTGGAGGAACTTAGTGCATCTGACCACCAACCAGTTGCAGCCATACTTGAATGGCCATCTTCTAGTTCACTACAACTCCGAAGGACAGTGTGCTGTCCGGGACAAGTAGTTTCCACCAAGTTTCGATGGTTACCAGAAAAAGCCAATGAGTTTACAAAGTGTCTGCTAGAATCTTCATCAGAAATTGATCTAAGCGGAACCCCATCCGAACTGTATTCATCCTTTAAAGAAGCAATAGCAAGAGCAGCAAAAGTTACCAACATGAGCTACACAGTAAGACCTAACACAAGACCGCAGCAACCTAATAAACCCTGGTTCGACAGTGAGTGCAAGCAAGCCAAAAAAGTCCTACGAGCCTCCCTCAGAAAGTGTAAGAAAAAGGGCTTCAAGCAAGAATACCTACACGCATACCTAAACAATAAGAAGAATTATGAATACCTAACAGCAAGTAAGCGAAAACAATACAATGAGTTAATAAGAGATTCCTTATCAAAATCGGCAGACCCGAAAGATTTCTGGAGCACCGTCAAAAAGCTTAGAGGCTCTGATTTCCGCGTCTGCCCAATCAAAAAAGCTAAGTGGGAAGCCTTTTACTCCGATGTCCTCCCAGCCAGAGAAATAGACGCCACAACATACGCCGGCGTAGAACATCCAGATCTAGATCTTGCAATCTCTACCAAAGAAATAATAACAGCTTTGAAGAAGTTAAAGATTAATAAAAGCCCTGGTCTTGACGGCATACGCAACGAATTTCTTAAGAGTCTACCAACCCCCTGGGTGAAAGTATTGAAGCATTTATTCAACCAGATACAATTAACAGAGCGTATACCAGAAGAACTAATCGATATTGAGGTTGTGATGCTTTTCAAGAAAGGAGACCCAGATGACCCAAGAAACTACAGAGGCATCTCGCTTATAAATACAATATTAAAGCTTTTCACAAGCATCATGCTTGCGCGGTTAGAGGAATGGGTGGAATCAAATGAGCTGCTGCCAGAGTCACAAGCGGGTTTCCGAAAGAAAAGAGGCTGTGTTGACCATATCTTTACGCTTGATGCTATTAGACAGATCTCTAGACGACGCATGAAGAGGAGGAAACTCCATCTTGTTTTCGTCGATTTTGCAAGAGCCTTTGACTCGGTCAATCACAAGAAACTCTGGAGTCGCCTAAACGAAGTCGGCGTCAGCGCAAAGTTCATCCGCATTTTTAAAGATATGTACTCAAAAGCAAAAATGAGAGTTCGCACTGGTGAGGGCCCCAGCTCAAGCTTTGAGGTAGCGGAAGGCGTTTTACAAGGTGAGCTGACCAGTCCTATTCTCTTTGCACTGTTCATTGGTGATATAGAAGATATATTTGTCCTACTTCAAAGTCAAGGGATCCGTGGAATAAACATCAACCACAAAACGACAATACATGTACTTGCATACGCCGACGATCTCGTGATTCTTGCTGATAACCCTGTCCATCTCCAGCTAAAGCTCGACTGCCTATCAAAGTACTGCGAAGACAAAGGACTAACAGTCAATGTTTCAAAAACAAAAATCCTAATATTCCACCATTTCCATAATAAATCGGGAGTCAACTTTACTTTTAAGTACCGCGAGGACCCAGTTGAAATAGTAGAGGACTTCACTTACCTAGGGGTCACTTTCTGTTCATGTGGGAAATTCCACAAACATCTGGAAAAAGTTAAACAAAAATGTGCAAGTGTCATAGGGAGTGTCGTTTCAATTATCGTGAGAAGTCGCACTCAATGCTGGTCAACGATTACTAAACTCCTCAAATCTTTAGTCCTATCAGTCCCTCTTTACGCAGGGGAAGTTTGGGGTGTGAACTATCTGAAAGAATTGGAACAAATACAGCTTAAGTTTCTAAAGCGGATACTCACACTTCCCGACTACACTCCAGGGTACATGCTGCGCCTGGAAACCGGCACAGATCACATAGTCTCAACAGTCCTTGACAGATCATTAGGATGGTGGCTCAAGGTCTCAAACCTCTCCAAATCAAGGTTACCTAGAATCTGCTTAGACGAAATGACATGTTTGCCCGACAAACGTAAGCATCCAACATGGCTAAATTCCGTGCAAAATCATTGATGATGGTGGGCAAACGACTCAATCAATCTCTGTGACCTGGAGCTGGAAGCACGCCACGAGTCCATTATACCAACGTGGCTCGCAGTACAACAGCATATGGAAGCAGAAGACCTTGCAAGACTTGAAAACAGTTCAAAATTCAGCTCGCTGTATGCAAGAATGAAGCACAATTCCCATCGTGAACCCTACCTGAACTTTGCGATGTCACTTCATAAGAAACGACTGTTTGCCCAACTACGGCTGCACCCGGACAGACTCAACTTCCTCAATTTGTATGTCAACCGCACTAAAATCATTTTTTCTCCTACCAAATATTGTACTATTTGTAATACAGCGGATAATGATGACCTCTTCCACGTTTTCTACATATGCAAGCTCTACCACAACCTACGTTCCAGCCTAACCAATCCAGTCTTGCTTAAAGTCCAAAATCGACATTTCTTCCACAAAGCGCTCCAATATACAACCCCAGAAGACGTACACCAACTTTGTGGCTTCATTCGGCACGCTGCAGCGAAACGCTGCAGTATACCAGTCATATAATATATATATATTTAAAATTACCATTATTTGTATGAGAAGTTAACTTCTCCAAGTACCAAGCATACCTTCCTTTTGTTTTGACTGGCTCCTGAAAGGAGCCAGTTTCTTGTTTATATTCAGATTATGATATGCACAAGGAATTGTACCTGATCCTACCTAAATATACTACATATAAATTGGGTGTGGGCTGTTGGCTCAATTTTATGAAACACAATAAAACTAAACTACTAACTAAACTAATTAAATCAGACTAATGTAGTTTTACGACGAAAGGTATTCGTCCTGTGAAAGATGGCTAATTAACTCATAATAAAAAATCTTGAACATGAAACCGCACTCAGCTCATCGCTTTATGTTTCCTTGAACAAGGCGCGTGGGCAAATGGGTTAAATTCAGAATGTATTCTTAAGCAAGAGTTTCAGGATTTTTAAAGTTTAAACGAAGTTATGCCGACTTGCACGTACTTGCACGTGTAACTGACGGTGAGTTATGTTGGGAATATTACTTCTTACTATCGTAAAACTGAAGAATGAAAAAACGAATGAAATTTTTAAAGATGAATACAGTAAAAGAGTTTCTTTGAGACTGGTTTGTACCTCACTTGAGGAGTCCAGTTTGAGCGTGTATTTATAAGCCTTTTGGAAACTTGAGCATTATTTTTTTAAAGGAAATTCTCAATAATAAGCTCTAGCTTCACAAAAGAAAAACGGCGACAGCCCTACACATCTAAGCAATGCCTAAATACATCTGTATATTGTTTAGGTGAATAAATTGAACATTTTCATCAACCCGTATCTGTCTGTAACTCCTCACACAAACCATAAAATTTCCCTAAGCAAAACAAACTTCAAACAACATAAAAATTTGTTTAAAAAAGGAGAGTAAAAATGTATGAAACATTGCTCGCCACTCCACAGAGACTCATAAAGTTCTGGTATCAACTCGTACCACAATGAATCTTTGCCGATTGCCTTATACAAATTTAATAAGCAAAGCATTATTTTATCCAGGAACTATTCAGTATTTGTTTGATCATCGGTTCAGGTACCAGGAAATTTGCAGAGTCAGGCACAATACTGAACGTTAAAAACTTTGGATCATTATATAAATAGATTTTAGTAAGCAAGCTAGCAAAAGTTAGGAGTATAAATACTGGACGAAAATCTTGAGATGGATATCAAAAACACAACACAACTCTACCAAGAAGGTGGCACAGCATTCAAATATAATTTTGAAATTCTCGAAAACACATCAACAATTCACCATGGGGAATGTGAACCAGTTCCCTTGGGCAATCGCCTCCGTACTTCTTGTTTTCGGTAAAAAATCATAGTTTCAAAATCTTTATTTTTCCTACTTTTCATACTAATTTAAAAAACTTTTCCAAATTACATTTCAGGAGCATTTCCAAGAGTTTCCGGAAACTGTGAAGTAACGAGATGCGGTGAGCTTCAGCAAATAAGAGCCCCTGCCCTTGGAACACGGAGGAGATTTCCCGCGAGTCTTGCTCATCTGGGACGTTCTGGGGAGATGGCATATGCTGCCCTAAAAATTCAACGGAAAGCCTCTCTCCCAACAACCTTTGGGAGCCGAAGTTGAAACGAATTTCCACCACATGGCTTATGCTCAGTTGACCGCGTTGTGACCGTTCTCATATGTATGGGCAAGGTTGGATAGCGTCCCTCATGCCCCCCTTTGGATGTTGACCTCCGGTCAAGCTGGAACCCGAGCGTGAACCTCTCCGGTACTCGACGAAACGTGTAGACCTCCGGTGGTTCGGATCTTCCTGCATTGTCCTCTTCTGTCTCCGCGTATTGCCCGTTTGTAATAACGGCGTAGGAACTTCCGGTCCTCCAGAAAAACCTCTACCGGACTCCGTTCGATGTATAGCTTCGGCCCCCCCCCCCTCGGTGT